>SCDT01000871.1:0-26627 GCA_004143765.1 Drosophila melanica
TTATATCATATCAATTATAAATACTATTTTTAATTTTATATTATTTACTCAGTTCTTTTTTTTATTGTAAACCAATATTTTCGGACTACCAATTTGCTTTAATTCTTTTGTCTTGTTTTATTTAATTCCTCTTCTGCGCTATTTTCACAGTCTTTAGCTGCGCTCAACGTCTCATTTCATACAATTGAAATTTACCTTTATATGCTGTCTGTTTCAGCTACTGCACTTCCCTTCCCCTTCCCCGTTCCCTTTTCCTTTTCCTTTTTCCATTGCCGAAAACAACTTGCCAGACGGAACATATGACTGGCTCATATCCAAGTGCTCAGTTAGTGTCACTATATGCGCTCTCTATAAGTTCTTATCTAGCGAGCGACACCCTTACCCACACACCCATTTCCACACACACTTTGCACACACATTTGCTTGTTAGTTTATTGAAATTGATATTATGCGAGAGCTGCCGTCAAGCTAACTCTATAACGACGGTCTGGCAGTGCTGTCTGTCTGTCGGCTTCTGTCCGTGTTTGTCTTTTGTGGGTACTTTTATTTCTATTTTCTTAGAGATTTTGTTACGAAATTCATTGTTAAATCGCTTGGAAATATATATATATATATATAGATATTTTTTTTTGTTTTTCGGATAGACCGAGGACGCTGCTGTGTTCACTGATTGCCTTATAAAAGTGTCCCATGTCTCATGTCTGTCGTTTCGACTTGTTATTGTTGTGTTTGTTTTCTAATATTCATTATACCCATTGAAGGTCGGCGAGGGTTGTATCAACAAGTTGTCACTAGAAGTATTTATATCCGGTCTTTACGATTCTCAAAATATTGCGAGTAAAGAAAACATAGAATTTTATATAATATTTAGGTTTTTTTTGTGTTAAAATATTATTTGTTTAAACGTTGTTGCAAGGGCATTTCTTATTATGTAGTCAAATTTATTCAAGTTAAAATACATATTGTTCGGCTTATCTATTCTTTTTGATTTATACTAAATTGTATTCCATCCATCGTGCATTTTAATCTTGCTATTCCTCTGTTTTGCTTTTTTTTAATCACTTTTGTTATTTATGTTTTGAACGATCGCCTCTCTATGCGATTCTCACAAATTCAAGTAATGCCATAATACGATTTTAGTATTTTTGTAATAAAAAGGAAGTTTTGTTACACTTTCTCTTTAGCTAGTAAATATACTTTGTAACCAGAATACTTTGAATATCTGGGCTACAGGGTATCTCTTTGTTCAGTAACCTCAGCACGAAAACTTTTGCTGTTTCTCTATATTCGTTGGGGTTCATATTTTCTGTGACTCGCATGCAGTTACTGTGAAATTCAATCGCCAATGGGACACATGGTGCTCAATGCGACTCTCTGGAAGCGCTTATATCAATCGGTTGTTGCATGCGGCGCAAACAGCAGCGGCACAAAATGTCAACAGTCTTTGAACTTTTGGGCTCAGATTGCCGCCTGGGTGGCCTCGCTTGCTGACTTGTAATAAAATACGAAGAGAGAGCTTCAACTTGAGCAGTTGAACAAAGTGATAACTAACGGTACAGCGGACCTATGTGAGATTCGGGATCGCCCGCCTGCCCGCCTGCCCGCCTGCCCGCCAGCCTGTTACGTGACAATCCGCAGTCCAGTTTCATGTGCCGACATGTGGCATGTAGTACGTATGGTAGAAGTAGGCGCGCCCTGTCCACAACAACAACAATAGATACAATGAGACTGCAAATGTGCACCGCATTTGGCTTGACATCAGCGACAACACTGAAAATAAAGCGACCAAGACGCGGCCAACAATGAGACAACGACAACAACAACAACAACAAAACTGCAACAACAATGAACCCAAAAACAACTGAGTCAGGCTGGTTACTATTTTAACTGAATTTATGAACTTCAATGGCTTTTACATTTAGTTATCCGATACTATTTTTATATTGACATAAAATGCTATTTAAAAAAAAAACTAATAAGCTTGTTAATTCAGAATCAAGCAGAGAAACAGGATTTTAATATTAATGACTTTTAGTGTTTCGATATCTTAACGATCTGAGATTATTGTTGTTATGAGCCTGGTATTACTATATTATATATATATTATTATAGTATACTAATATTTTTGTTATTTCATACAAATTTAGATAAAGTAAAGGTGTTCCTA
Source organism: Drosophila melanica (assembly GCA_004143765.1). Classification (NCBI taxonomy): domain Eukaryota; kingdom Metazoa; phylum Arthropoda; class Insecta; order Diptera; family Drosophilidae; genus Drosophila; species Drosophila melanica. The sequence continues at coordinate 2,168 of SCDT01000871.1, forward strand.
TTATCCGCATAAAAAGCTCGTTTTAAAACATACTTTTATGTAATTACTATAAAATTATCCTTTCTTATCATTTCTACATTCAACATTTTTAACAAGAGTTCACCTTATTATTTAATATTACAATAGGTTGAAATACATCAAAAGCATTGATTAAGTTTTATTTATTTAAAACGAAAGAAGACATACACTAGCTATATTATTCAAATTAGGTATATTCCTTTAAAATATTTCATTAAATTTTAATTAAAAAACGTATTTCATTCTTTATGAAATTTTAATAAATTATTGTGGCATTAACTAAAACCGGAATATGGCATACATATAACATAACTCAATCTCATTGTCAGTGTCAGCAAAATCACTGTTAAAATTTATGTAGCCTTCACGCAAGCAGCGATTGCAATTCAATTATGAATTATGCGAACAATGTTCCTTGACATGTTCGCTGTTGGTCTCGATGCAGTTGCTGCTGCTGCTGTGGCTGCTGTGGCTGATGTGGCTGCAACAGCTACTCCAGCTCCAACTTCAGCGGCTGCCACTAATTAAATGCAATGCAATGTTCGCTCGATTTGTTGTGCTAATGCTGCGTAATTACGGAATGTCGCGACGGCCACGACGACGACAACGTTGACGGCGGCAACATTCCAAGACGTTACTCATACGTCGCGTGTGTCAATAGAACAGCAAGAAATGCTTTGAAATCGCTGCGTCGTGCAGCAAAAGGAACAGCAGCAGCAGGAGCAGGGTGAAGGTGAGCACAAGGGCTTGGGCCACATTGTAAGGCGGCGTCGTGTCCACATTTGGCATGCCACAACAACAACAACAACAACAACAACAACAACAACAGCAACAACAAAAATCGCGTCTTTGTTTTGCCAGCGCCTTGCTGCAACAGTTATTGTTATTGCTTTTGTTGTTGTTCTTGCAATTGTACATTGACACCTCATGGTTGCTGCTGCGAACCGCTTTTTATTATACCCTATGAAAGTGCTGGAGTAGGGTCTATTGCAGTTGCTTCTTCGAATATCCATTACTATAATGTATATATTTTGTATATATTAATGTTAATCAGCTCTTCTGTTTATTTGCTTTGTTTTTTCCATTTGTATAGTATTTCGTTTATCTGTCCTTCTGTTCGCCTGTCTTCTTCTTCCTTTACCCTAAAGATTATAAGACCTGCGGACTTTTAATATGGATTAAAAGTATTCGAAAAAATACTCAAATTTTCTTGATAGTCCTTTTTCTGCATACAATCGATAAATATCGATTTCCCAGAGCTAGCGCTAGCTTTGTTAAATGTAGGTTTCAAATTAATTTTTATTAAATTGAACTTATTCCAACATCAATGAACCTAACTTGATTTCATTATACAGGGTGACCGCTGGTCGTGCACACTTGACTGGAGCACTTTTGCTGGTTTGCTTTTTGTTGCCCTGTGTCGCGTTCTGGCCATGTACATGAAATTTATGTCGCCTAAAGTGCAACGTTGACAATGTGCGCTTGTAATTTGTTGTTGCTGTTGTTGTTGGTGTTGTTGTTGTTGTTGTCAGCACTTGGCCATGGCTATTTAATGATTGTGTCGTGCAAATGCCAAAGCAAAGAGCTGCTGGTAACAGCTTGGCTGCAATTGGTGAAAGAAACGCAAAAATAGCAAAACATTTTTCACGCCCCGGGAACAGCGTCAGCTGTTGCGTCGCGCTTTCAACAAGTTCAAAGGGGATTCGAAAGGCAGTTGTGCAAATGTCACATGCAATCATAAATGCATATCGCGCTGGGCGGGGGGAGCGAAGCCAAATAGTCAAATACTCCCCGAGGCGCCAACGCATGCAACTGTAATAATTTATACAAATGTCTGCGGCTTTTGACTTGCCACTTGTCACCTCTGCCAAACTGTTGCCCTACTCCCCCCTCCCCCAGCCCGCAGCCTTCTTCTGTCTATTGCGACAGTTCAATAAAAGTTATGCGACAAACGCCGTCTGATGACACAGTTTGTAGCCCGAGACGCGCATATGGTGTGCGGGGTGCGGAGTGCGGGGATTGTGGGGATGGTCGGGATTGAAAGGCGTTTTGGCTTGGCTTGGCTGTAAAGGCAGCTGGAATCGCGGGTGGCCAGGTGAAGATGCGTCTCTGGGATATTGAAAAACTTTTGCCTCGTTGATGCTGAAAATGAAATATGTTTCATCGTATCTATTTTTTAATACCCTTTACCATATTGTAAAATGGGTAAATGGCGGATTGTTAACCCAAAACGCAGCATTATGGATAATATAAATATCCGTTTCTGATCGACATATCATGTTTATTCAATGTTATCGATAACTTCATAAAATCGATAAGTGTAGATTTAAGGCCTTGATTTTCAGCATATATCGCTAAAAAAGAAAGCTAGGAACGCCGGTTCTTCTATTTCAAGATTATTAATAATCGAAACTGCACAATTTTCTTTTTTCGAAATCGACAAATATCGAAGTATCGATCGATCACAGTATGTAGGATATCAGCGAGTCGGGCAATCTCTACTTGATTTTACTTTTTAGTTTGTTGGGGTATTAAATCGAACCGTGATAGATGTAAAAGTGCATCAGGCGTGCAAACTGAAGGTGCGCCAACCAAATGCTGTGGCATCGAACTCCGCCGGCATCGGTATCGATAAGCACCTTGGAGACAACTGAAACGCTTGAGAAATGCAGCTACACTCAGTCACATGACTTGTTTGTGGGATCTTAAGTTACTTTTGCTGTCAACAGATGATGCACACACACAAACAAACACACACACACACACTCACACACAATAGTGTGTTTCTTATGCAAAGTTTTCAGTCAGTTTTCAGTTTTGTGGAGCAACCAACATATGTAAAGAAGTCGGGACTGAGGAAATTGCAAATTCTGTGCCCGTCGCTCTATAAGCGAATTTAAACTTTGGAAGATCTCCAAGTGTTACTCGTAATTCGTTTAGGTTTCACCCAGCGGAAGTTGCGGCCGAAAAACATATTCGTTAAAGTTTTATTGTTGGCGCTGATTTTATTTAGATTGGAATAAGCTACACGCAGTTTTCCTGAGTTTTCTAACAATTATTGCAGTAAATATCGCTTTTCATTTTTCTTACGGAAAACGTTTATTTATAGTTTGGAGAAAATAATTTTACCGCCAGGCCAATAGATTTCCTCATGATCATTTTTTCGCTAGTTAAAAATTAATTAAAAAAGTATTAAAGCTGCAGGTCAAGATTTTTTTATAAATAAAAAAAAATGCAAATAATTACAGTTGAAAGATTTGTGATGAGTTCGTCTGATATAAAACTGGCATTTAATTTCCATTTTTATGCTGCGCGTCGAATTAACTCACTGACACAGGCGGCGCTTGGTGGGCCCAGGTAATCGGGCCATATGCATTGGCCAAGTTAAGCGCTAATCTACCCAGGTAATAGCTATGCCTGGGCACGCCACATGCCGCCTGCATTTCATTAATTAACAATTAGTGCCATCAAAGGCGCGGCCGCACCAACAAATCCAGACAGATGCAACACCGTTGAAATTTAACTGCTACACTCGAAAAAATAAATGGAATTACTTTGTGCCGAATTCAAGCATAAATATTGTTATACTGTTTAACTTAGATTTTTTTGTTAGTATTCGGTTGAGGTTTTCTTTTCAATAATTTTAAGACTTAAATATGAGATAAAATCAAGTTGTTGTAAAAATGCGCCTAAGCATAAAATCAAAGTTTTCATTTCAACTCCTTTGTTCTTAAACTAATAATTTAACTGTTAAACTTCGAAGATGTTTCCTTTGAAAAACATATGTATGCAAATTCTGGTAAAAAGTATTTTGTACTCAATTTAAGCGATATTTTCTTATTATTTTTGCATTTTATTCAAAGTTGTTTTAAAGTTAATTAATAAATATTTAAGATCGAAATGGGATTAAAAGTTTCAAATTCTGGTAAAAAGTATTTTATACTTAATTTGAGCGATATTTTCTTATTGTTTTTACTTTTGAGTAAAACTTGATTGAAAGTTAATTTAAAATCGAAATTTTTATGAGGAAACCTGTATAAATTTTCTCTGACTGTAGATAAAAGGGGTATCGGATAGACGGCGGGGCAATCCAACATTTTGATGTGCGCGTCGCTTTCCGGTACATCAAATTGTGTTGAGCTGGCGACAGGATACGGTAGCTGGAAGGTATATTCACTGCACAATCGGTTGATAATGATGCGGCAACGCCTGTCTGAATTTAGGTAGCGACAACAACAACAGCAACAATTTGACCGTTAAGGCAGGCAGGGATCAAAGATCAGCGAGAGGAAGATCTGTGAGTGATGTCAAAAGATGACAGCGATGACGATGACGATGACGATGACGATGACGATGACGATGACGATGATGATGATGATGACGATGCGATGTTGCGGCTCGCTGATGACTTGTGTAATAAGTGGAAAGAATCTTGTCTAGAAACAATAACTCGTTGTCTTTCGTTGAACTTGAATTGCTGTTGCATGTTGCATGCAGCAGCCAACAACAACATTGAGTTAATGATGGTCTCTCTAGTTGGCTAGTAGATCGCTCCCTGCGTCTACACGGCTGGCTGGTTTAGCTAGCTCAGTTTTGCTGGCTAACAGCGCTGTGCGCCTGCTAACTTGGCCATGAAACATTCGATGCTCTGGCAAATTTCACAACCGGCATCGGGAAATTGTGAAAAAGTGAGTTGAAACACACACAAACACAAACAAACACACACACACACACACACACACATATATATAAATACAAAGACAGAGAGCCACAGCCGGCTACGTGTTTTTCTTGTTTTCTTTTGCGCCGCGATCTACGCGATCTTGAGCTCAATTCTTGCTGCCCCTGGTCCCGAGATCTTCAGTCCATGCACTCCTCCTATAGTATTCAGTGTCTGGAACTTGTTTCTGTCCATATTTGTGCGTGGCGTCGGCGTCGGCGTCGGCGTCTGCATTTTAACCGCAAATCCTTTCGGATATGAATTGAATTCATATATTATTTATGATCTGTTTATTTTTATTGTGCATGCCAGTTGATGATGATCATCATAACGATCATTATGATGATGATGATGATGCTGGAAATTGTTGCCGCTCTTGACTTTGGCATGGTGAATGCTATGCCTGTCAGAAATGAGAAAAACTTCTAATTGGAATTGCTAATCAAGTTGGGCAATTTTGGGTGATTCGGCCCGAGGAAGTGTTGGCCAACAGCGCTGATGGATTGTTGTAAAGTTTGCTGTCCGTTGGTTGAGCGAGAGTGCAATTTAGTTTATTGTCATAGTAAAAATTAGTGAAATTGGATAAAGATAAATAATACTTCTAGCTAAAGATTAAAGTTGTAAAACTAGTGGAATGGGAGATTTCATTTAAAAGAGATTTGGAATATATGTTTAAAACTAGAATAGTTTATTGTTATTATAAAAAATTATTAATTGAGATTTATAAAAGGTATTGTTAAAGCTAACGAGATAGAGAAAGGAGATTTACTATACATATATAAAATTATTTTTATTAATTTTTTATAGCTTTATTTAAGCCAAAATTTGTATAGTCTGGCAACATTTCTTTGCTTTATGAGTTTGAAATGCAATTTATTGATGTCAATTTTGTGTTTAGATTTTTCAAAAACGTTTTTCATATACAACGGGAAAGTTTTTGTATGTATTATTAAGAGCTGTTTTTTGATATCTTATTCAACATAATTTTGATCTCCCTATTTAGTAAACTTCTATTAATTTTTTTTTTTAAATCTGCAATTTGAGCTACACTTAAGTTGATGTTAGTTGGTTAGTTTAACACTTAGCTAAACTAACAGGTTATCAACTTTGCTTTTTTGTTCTATTAAATTCGTATTTTATGGTCTGCTGGTGTTTGTTTTGATGCACTGCGCTAGAACAATCTGGCAACCTTGCTTGCCATTATAAACACTGTCTGTCCAGTGTCCGCCCGCAGCTCGACTAGCTCTATTCTTAGCGGCCAATATCCAGTTCATCCGCCAACTACAACGACAGCAAGTACCACGACTATTACGACGACTGCAGACGGGGCGCCCCACACGACGATTCACAAAGTAAATCGTTGGCAGAGGGAGATAAAAATGATGAGGGGCGGGCGCTGGTGGAGGGGTGGCAGCAAGAGGTTTGTGTGCGCCTTGATTGCCCCACCGCGTTGCCTGTCAAGCCGTTGAACCTGCTGGCTGTCCCTGTCCCAGCTTCTACTTCTCCTCCACCTCCTCCTCCACCTCCTCCTCCTCCTCCTTCTCCCGTTTTCTGGTGCAGCACATGGCCTTAATAGTTTGGATATGTACTATGTATTTCACATACTAACAGCACCGGGACATGGTGCACTGTTGGTTATTACGATTATTATTGTTGTTGACATGCCGCTCCACGCTGACAGCGGGACAATTTAGTGGCTTTTCGCGTTTCCTGCATTGTTTTGGCCGCAAAAAAAGAATGTTATTCCCACAATAGCAGCTGCTCGGGCGCCTACTTAACCCAATCCAGTCCAGTCCAATCCAATCCCATCCAATCCAATTCAATCCGATTCAATCCCAGCCCAGGCTCTGTTCTCGACTTCAAGTGGCTGCCACGACCAGACAGACAGACAGACAGACGGACAGACAACTGACTGGCAGTCAAAAATTCAAAGCAATTAGACCGCCAACCGATCGCATCGCACATCGGATCCCATCTCGATGCCAACCTATCCCCAGTGTAAACGGAGGCAAACACTTGTCTTTGGACGTTGCTCAAGTGCGGCTTTTACACTTGTCCAGCGTCTGCGGGCAACCGGAAAACTGCTTTCTAATGGCGCTACAATGTTGAGAGCTAAGAGCTTTTCCGGCTCAATTCACAAATGCATTCAAGCACTCAACAGCAGCAATTTAGGCGTTCAACTATGCTTGACAGACACTTGTCAGAGAAATATAATTAACACATGGAAATCTGATAGATTTTGATATACTTTATATATAAACATATATCTATCGGAAACGAGTTTTGGATATGTATTTTTATAAAAATTGATTATTGTTTATGAATTTTAACAAATTTTTAGTAAAAGTAGCTTGAATTATATATTCTAGATATTCCCTTAAAAGACAGAAAAATCGAAATTCATTATAAATTTCTTTGTTAAAAATTTTATTTTGTAGCTTCAAACTTCCGATAAATTTCTTTTTCACTTTGAAGAGAGACGAAGATAAGAAAAATTGTTACAAAATTTTAAATGAAAAATTCATCCTCAGTAATGATAGGTTTTATTTGAATCTTTTGACAAAGCTAAATGAGTTTTTTATTAACTCGTTTTGGAGATGTTAGAAATTTACTCATCTGCATTTATCAAAGTTTGCATAGCGGCCAAAAAATATTTTTAGGTTTGGCAAAAATATTTCATTATGAAATTGACGCGGCAGAAAAACAAATGGGAACAAACTCTGTTCAGATACTTTAGTGTTTGTGTGTGTGTGTGTGTGTGTGTGTGTGTGTGTGTGTATTATGTGGAATGCAATTAAAATGCGCGCTGGGTTGGATAATGCGGCTATATACTTATATGTGCTTATACTATCTGGCACATGCGAGCCGTTTTGCATGCAAAACAGAGAGGGGAAAAAACAAGAGAACGAAATCAAAACGGAAGCAGAAAAATTAAAGAATAGTTTTTCTTTGGTATGTGAAATATTAAATACCCTTTGCAATATATATGGCTAATATCTAATCTATTTAAATTTTATATATGTATAAAAATGATTTTCACAAAAATTATTTTGTATATCGATTTTCATACTGCTTTATCTTTATATTGGTATTTTTTTGGTTTTCAAAATCAAACCAATTTTTTTTTTAAACAAAAACTTAACTTTTGGCCATAGATTGATAAATATGTATATATTTTTTTTGGCTAGGAGATATTTGCTTATAGCTGTGACACATTGGGTGACATATTTAAAATACTCTTTGGTAAGGGTATCAAAAAGAGTTAAACAGTTTAGCGGCGCTTGCCGCGCACGGCTTTAATGATAATGAAGATTATGCCGCTGCATTGGAGCGCCAGGATGAGAACGAGGATATGCGGATGCGAACGCGAGATGCGGATGCAGATGCGGATGCTGATGATGTGTGGCAGTGGCAAACAGCGTGGTTGCTGTTGTTGCATGTAGTACGAAATTGTAGCTGAAACTGCAGCAGCGCTCGTGTGTTGTTTTGGCATTGGCAAAGCTGCTTGCGGCTCTGGGGCTGCTGCACAACTGTGCCCGCCACCTCGCACTGTGCCACTGCCACTGCCCCAGCACCCTGCACCCTGCCCCTGCCCAGCACCCTGTCCTGTGCTCATGTACTGGCTGCTGAGTGCAGCTTCAACTTCAGCTTCAGCTTCAAGTGGCTCTTAACGGGAACCGTTTCGCTTTGCATGCTGGCATTTTAGCATTTTAGCATTTTAGCATATTGCAGCGCAGTAAAAAATGATGTAAACAAATTTCAAAGAAAACAATTTGGATAATTACATTATTTTGATGAAGAGCTACAGTTGCATGCGCATAAATAAGCTGCAAAGGCAGGGCAGGGTATGGAAAAGAAAACGAGAGGGAAAGAGAAAGAGAGAGAGAGAGAGGGAGAGAGTGACGGAAAGAGATAGAGATGGTTTTATAACGTAATCACTTTACTGTGTGGTCGTTCAAGACATATAATTCAAAGTGTGGCAAGTCAGTTAACATCATTTAGAGCTGATTCAAGTTGGCAGCATTCAAAAATGTAAATGTAAAATATATATATATATAAATATATATATATAGAAAATAGCAGAAATGCTAATTTTTCATAGCATATATTAAAACTCTTTTGGATTGTTTTTTAAACATACACAAATTTAAAAAAAAAATTAATTTACGTTGCTTTTATAACTTTCTGATTTAAAAAGTAATTTATCAACTATTCTAAGGATTCTTTCATTGAAAACTGTTTAACTGATTTTCAATTGAAGAAAATGTTAAAAATTTCAATATGTGCTTTTTATATCCTACATATAAAACGGCTAAAAAGGAGTAGATCTCGGAAATCTAGAAACTTAAAACATTAAATGTGGACTCTACCAAATGCAGCTCGACTTTATTTTTAATTATCATTAGTTTTTGGTGCTGTCAATTTCGAGGTTTAAGTATCAATAGTTTTAATGATTCCTCTTTTTATCTTGAAAAATTTTAACAAATTTATGTAATAACATTTCGGACCTTAGGTATAGGAATCTAATTAACAGAGTATATTCTAGTCCATCCATTTTAATTCATCTAATTTTGCTTGCTTGAATCTCAGTAACGGGTTACAGGGCGTCTTTTAGTTCGGCATGCTCGACTTTTGTTTTTGGCATCTTTTGGATAAAATCTACAATTTCATTGATTCGCCACGAATAACCGAATTACCCACAATTTTGCATGGGCTTTCTCGCTGCTTGCAGCATTGGGCGTTTCGCTCAACGGGCGCCGGCCAAAAGCCTAGCTCCATATTAATAACCCACCCAATAACTGGGGGGGCTTTAACAGCGATGCGGTTTCATTATGCAGCGCATTTCCACTTGGCCAGCTTTTTGGCCCGGCCGCAACTTACACCTGCCTGCGTCTCGGCCTCCGTTCGCCGGACTCGGCTGCTGTTGCAGGTTGCTCAATTCAATTGCCAAATCGTCAATATATTGCTGGCGGCGTCAATGTATTCAATTATTATTATAAGCCTTGGCTGCTGCCGGCTGCCACGCCCTTTCGCCGCAGCTCACTTTGGGGCGAAATTGATTTGGCAAATGCGCAGGCAGCAGCGCAAATTGCCGGCCAACACAAGCGAGAATGGCCAAAACAATTTTCCAGCATTTACATAATTTTCTTTTTGTGTTGGCAAAACAGTTTTGAGTTATGTAAACTCTTTGGGGTTCTCGCTTGCATTAACTTTGTTTCCTTTGTATTTTACCCCAAATGTATATCGTTAGCATTTCATTAAGGGGCGTTTCCCCCTCTCCCCACTCCATAGTACACTGCCTAAGATATCGCGTAAATATTTTTACGTCTTTGGCCGCATAAACATGCCAATTGGCTTATTTCTTGAAGCGGCCTTAATAGGGCTCCCCGATTCTGATGAACCTGGGCTTTAACTTCATTGCTTGGCAGCTGCATCTTCAGTTGTTTTTTTTTTATTTTTTGATTGTCTTTTAATTAAGCGACATGCGCAAAATACAATAAAAATAAAAATTCTCCAAACCGGTTTTTTGTGTCTGCCCCGTTTGCTTTGGATTTTCCCCTACAATTGCCGCTTCCTTGGCTCTATTTTGAGTTCCCATTTTGAGATCAGTGTTTCTACCTGGCTGTCAGCGGGTTTGTTCGTTTGCTTTATGGCTGTCAAATTTGCTGCTTATCAGCGCTCTACCTTATCTACCTGTCGTTCGTCTGTCAACAGTGCAGCAGTCTATAATTCACTACAAGTGCGGTGCGGGGGTTCCACGAAATGCATTTAAAGTTGACATAGCTTCGGGTTTCCTCCTATTGGACCGAACAGAAAACGAGCCGCCGCGAGGAGGCTCCATTAATTGGATAGAGATGTTTGATAACGCTGATAACAGTTGATAAAAAATTAACTTTCGGGCTGCATTCAATTGAGTTGTTGAAAAGTTTACAAAAATGTACGTTCGATGTTTAGTTTTCATCTTATCAATTCTACTCACAATAAAATATCTTGACAACTGTGGAAATGTTTAGAAAGATATGAAAATTGTTTGGAAAATACAAAACTGGGTTAAAATTTCAAATTGGTGGACAAATAAAGATAAAAACAAATAAAAAAATGTGAGCAAATATAAAGTTATTGAAGATTATTGTATGTTGATTACAAATTGATTATAATATATTGATTATAAATTATTTATCACATATTTGAAGCAAACAATTTTAGTGGTGGATATGGGATAGTTTGATTAGTTTACAGTTTAACTGAATTATATTTAATTTAAAAATAAATCAATTTGTTTTTTTGTTACTACTTTTTTTCTTAACTTTAAATGGATTCGTTTTAAACTCCATAAAAATTGAAGTTCTAAATTTGTTTTTATGGTGTTTTCTTTTAAAAAAGCAATAAAAAAAATAATAAATAATATAATTAAAACATTTTATTTGAAAAATACATTATGCTTTCGTCGATTTCATAATTGCCAAAAATTCTATGATCAAAAGAAAATTGTTAAATAAAATAAATCACACTCCAAGCCGTATTTTAGCTACACGCAAGAAAACCCTAAGTTTCCCAAGGGAGCTACACATGGAATGCATGACTTCCTCATGCTTTCCTCATGCCTTCACCATGTTTCTTCAACATAGACACACACACACACACACACACACACACAGACACACACAGAAATTTCCAGTCACGCTGTTGACATAACTTCAGCTCATTTCTGTGACACGACAAGTTTACAACTTTGGCTGTGTACTTGGAGTCATTTGGCTTAATTCGTCTGTCCAAATTGCTATTTATATGCATCGCCCTCGCTTTTAATTTGTGCTGCAAATCACGAGTCCCCTTTGGCTCCAAGCCCCAATAGCCATGCAGACCGACCATTGCGGTCGGCCCAGGCCGTACTTGGCCCAAGTGGGACCCGTCCGTCCGTCGGTCTTGGCCAATCTGCAAACAAAATCAACAGGTGGCGCGCATATTTCAACATGAAGCTGCCAGGCAAACCGACCGAAATATCAATAAAAATGCCATTTGTTGCGATTGCGCCGTGCCACGAAACGAATGAGAACTGAGAACTGTCGGCCACATAGATAATTTCCAGCCATGGCGCACACACACACTGCCCAACTAAACTTCAGTCGGTTCTCTATTGAATACCCTAACAGGAAGTTAAATGCGTTTCTTAATAACCTTAACCAAAAACTTAAGAAACAATTCTTTCCAAAATGAAATATATTTTGAATGTAGAATCGATCTTTAGGACAAATCATGGACTAAATGTTATCAGACATGAAAATTGGTTCAGTTTTGGCAAAGTTATGGGAGAGCTTTACATGTCTACATTTTTTTGCCGTTTTTGGCATGATTTTTGACCAAAAATTTGACCACCTCAAAATCGATTAAAAACAGAAATTTGTAATTCTGAATTTTTAAAAAAAGGTTTTTTGAAAATGAAAAAACATTTTATAAAATATTGGACTGGACTTTGATAATCTTCCAAAACACTTTATGGTATTTATTAATAGCTTTTAATTTTTCTAACGATTTTAATATATATTTTCAAGAATATCATAAGCACAAATTTCCCAAAGCTCTTCAATATTAACAAGTGTATAATAGAATCGACTTGTTGAAAATATAAATTTGTCTGGTTTTTTTTTTTTTGTTTGCAACTTTTATACCATTGCTTTTAATTTATTGGCAACACTTTGCTCGGCTGCTGCATTTAAACGACAAGTGTTGCAAATAAAAAGGCAAAATTAAAGCGGTGCAAATTAGAGAAAAAAAAAAAAATAATCGGCAACTAGCGGCGACGTCAACACCGGAGGGGACCAAGGTGCCAGCAGCCAGGCACTAAAAACTTGTTTGCAGCTAACAAAAACGAAAAAAAATATGTATAAATAAAAAACTATTAAAAAAACGCGCTGCGATTGCAGGCCACGCTTTGTTGCTGCTGCTGCTGCTGCTGTTGCTGTTGCAGCAAGTGACTTTGGCTTGGCTTAATAAAGGCAACAAGGGTGCGCGGTGGAGCTGGCCAGACGCGGTGGGGTTAGCGTCAACGCCAAAGGCCAAAAGTGTTGGCAATACAAACAAACAAAAAGCGTTGCTGCTGCTGCTGTTGGTGCTGTTGCTGTTTGTGCACGCCAGCAACATGTGTAGCAGTTTGTGCGCAAAAAGCCCAAAATGAAGACATGAGCCACAACTGCAGCAACTGCAACACCAACAAAAACAACAACGATGACGACCTTCTTTTGTAAGCGCGCTACATAATTGCAACATCCAAAGCAGCAAAGCTAACGAGTTCGGTGCGGCTTTTGTTGCAGGCTTGAATTGCCTCTTTGCCACTGACAGTTGAGAAATTAGAACGGTATTTTTTTTTTTTTTTGGCTCTTGGAAATCACATGCACGTGCGTCCAGTCGACAACAGTTGAGTTCTACGTATAATTGGCGGCTGTTGCAGGTGTCTGAAGCGAGTGTTGCTGCTGCTGCTGCAGCTGCTGCTGTTGTCTTAGGTCAGCAATCGGTTGCAATCAGTTGGCCAAAGTGACAAGCCAATGCAATCATCAGGCCCTGTCAAGGTGTGTTTAATCAATGTGGCTGGCTTTTGTTTTTGCTTTTAATGTCAAAAAAAGCAAAAAAAAAAAAAAAATTGCCGCCTCCCCGCCAAACCCCCCACACACGTTTGCCCTATCGCTGACATGTTGCTCATGTCGCAAACATTAATGTCGGCCCATTTGCGCAAATCGTTGTCGTCCTCGTTGTTGTTGCTGTCATGTTTGTTGTTGCCGTTGCTGCTCTTGGCCAGGCCTAAAAGTCTTGGCTTTTGTTTCTTGGACTGCGTAGGTGGACACTAGCACACGTTGTTGTTGTTGTTTTTGTTGTTGTTGTTAATGTTGCCCTGCGTGATTGCCGCATTGTTGCTGTTGCCATTGATTATTGCCTCTCGCTCGACGCATATAAATCGCAGCGCTTAAATCTCAGTTAAAGCTTGTAAATTAAAACCTTAATGAGTCCGAGTCCGTACGAATCGGGCTGGGTTTGGCTTCGCTTTCGAGCTGGAAACATGCTGTGTGCGTGTGTGTGTGTGTGTGTGTAAAAGGCCAGCACGCATTGCTCGCCTGTAATTTATGCCCCTCTCTGGCCATTTTCCATTTTATTTTCGAAACTGAAATTGTTTTCAGACAACAGTTGCTTGACTTCGACTTGTGTTCTGTGTCAGATAATTAAAAATAATTCACACACAAGCGCGGAAAATGAGAGATACAATTTTAAATACTTGAATATGGTCTGATTATCGGGGTTGGCTTAAGGAAATTGCTTTCTGATATAAACAATCAACAACATTGTTCTTAAAATGCAAAAGCTTCTCAGGTTGAGGTAAAAACGATAAACCCAAAACATAACCTATAACTTTACTAATAAACTAATGAAATATAATATAATCTAATCTAACATAACCAATTAGCTAATCAACCCAACCTAACCTATTGCTTAATCTATATTTATACCCATCTTAAATTTAACCTAACTAACTAACCTTTAACGTGAATTGTAACCTAACCTATAATTGAACATTTAACATAAACTAAGTAAAGAATTTTTAATTAAAGAAATTTTACAACACTAAAAATAAGAATATTTAACAAATTGTTGTTTTGAGTATTTAGAAACTTTTTCAAATTTTAAAGTAAATATTCATACTTAAAAACTTCTATTCAAAATATTTAAAATTTGTATTTGTATGGAAATTCTTGAAATTAAAAGGCTGTTTAAGTTGCATGCTGCAATTATGCAACGCATCTAGAGGACTGTTGAAACTGCTGCTGTGGCAGACAAGTAGCAGCAACTGTTGCAGCTGCGGCCTTTAACCAGTGGCCAGAACTCTAGCGTGTCAGCTGACACGTTTTTAATTTTCAAGCAATTAGTTTTTTCTCTTCCTATCCAATTCCAATCACAGGCCACAACTGAAACTCACATGAGACCAGGCACAAGAGCCAGCCGGTAGGGGAGAGTGGGGAAGGGGGGGGTCAAAAGCTGGATTGAAATTGGCTGGTGTTCAGTTTGGAGTATTGGGTTTTAGCTGCCCGCATTGTCGATTACCTTAAAATGATTTCTTTGCTAATTAATGCGCTGTGAATTTTCTCACGCTTGCTAAGTCAGCACTAAAATAAAAAAAAAACAAACTTGTTCGTAATCTTCCTCTTCTTCCACTGCGGGGCAGCAAAGTGTAACAGTTCTTTTTTTTGTTTCGTTCTTCCTCGTTTAACTTCCTCAATAGAATTTGCATAGCTAGTTAATTAGTTGAGTTGGTTGTATGCCAAGTTGATTAATTTAAATGGCTTGTTGTGGCCTGAACACGCGATTAGATGATCACACAAAATGATATAATTATTAACATATTGTTGGCATACCAACCTTATAGAATGGCTTTATGGCTCGGGTATATCCGCTTTCAGCTGCAGCGTTTCGAAAGTGTCAACAGCTGCAGCAACAGGTTTGCCGCAACTTTTGGTTCAACAAATGCGCTGTTACCAAATGTTAATTAGTTAACTCAAAAGTTTAAAATATTTAGAAACTTGTAACAAATTTATATTGATTTATTTTTGTTTTGGCACCTTTATAATTGAATAACACAAAATGTATTACGAAATAAGTTGCGTGGGCTTCGTAAATCGGCAATTATGTAGCTGCACCTACATCTAAGCACTTGAGCAATGCAGCATTAATGCAAGAGATGACGAGACGACACTTGACAGCACAACACACAAAACAAACTACACACACACACACACAACACACGGCTTTAACCGATTCCCGATTTTGTATCTCGCTACGAATTCCGATTGCTTTAGCGACGTTCGCTTCCGCTGGCTAAGCGTAAACGACTAAAAGCGGCCACATAAATTTCAATAGGCCAGGCCAGGCCAGGCGGGCATGCAGTCAGCCAGGCAGCCAGGCAGTCAGGCAGGCATTCAGTCGGGTAGGCAGCGGCTGCTCGAAGTCACAGCCAGCAGCTGACGTCGACGCCGCACAGTGGTGCCAACAGCGCCGTGCAACCAATTGTCGTTAAAAATAATTACATATTAAAATTATTTATCAGTATTTGTTCATTATTAAAATTATGAACAACCATTAGCCTTACTAATTAGAGAGAGAGAGAGAGAGAGAGTGAGAGAGAAAAAGAGAGAAAGATAAAGATATAGAAAGGAGGGAAAGATAATGATTAAGAGAAAGGGATATAAGAGAGAGAGAGAGATGGGAATAATGGGAATAAGAAAAAGAGAGTATTTAAGAGAGTGCGAGAAAAATTTGAAATGGAGAAACAGTTAACTAAACAAAAAAAAAATAAAATAAACCACACACCTTTCAGTAACACACACATACAAATCACTGATTTATAACAAAAGTCTGTCGGAATTACTTTAATTCATGAGAATCACATAGAGGAGTCTAAATTGGCTTGCTACATAATTAACAGAAAGTGTTAAGAATATAGAATAACCTCTATTTATATTGCCAACAGCTCCTCAAATTCGACAAAAGGCAAAATTTTTCAATGCATATATGTTATTATATATATGTTATGTATCCTACAAAAGTATGAAACAAGTTTCACTAAAAAAAACACAACATTTTATTTCAACTGTTGCATATTGAATGTGGACCACAGTCCAAGTAACAACCAGTTTCCTTCCATTCACATGGACA
Organism: Drosophila melanica; assembly: GCA_004143765.1. Classification (NCBI taxonomy): domain Eukaryota; kingdom Metazoa; phylum Arthropoda; class Insecta; order Diptera; family Drosophilidae; genus Drosophila; species Drosophila melanica. Next base: position 18,603 of record SCDT01000871.1, read on the forward strand.
ATGTTTGTGGAACGTAAGTAAAACCGTCGCTCACTGTTGCTCGCGGGTGTTTCGTATTTGTATATGTATGTGTATACGTCTGTGTGTGTGTGAGGATCCTATAAAGGGGCATGCTTGTGAACTGGGTCTTCCAGCATCCACAGCAACAGCAGCCGCAGCGCTCATTCAAAGTCCACTGTACTGAAGCACGAAGGGAGCTTGCTTATCTTTTAATGATAACAAGTCAGTTTACGATATCAAACGCTCGAGTTTCATAAATTTTTAGTGGCACTTGGCCTAAGCCAAACGGCTTCTAATTGATAATTTCCCCTGCTCTTCAAATGTTTATTTAATTTTTAATTAATTGATGGGCTATTTTACGTTTGAGAAAAGTAGTTAACTTTGTGGGTTTACAGGTAGTTGCTTGTTTTCTGTGATAAAATGCTTGCTGCGGGGTTGCAGCAGTTTATGAGTTTGTGTTTATTGTGGTTTAAAAATAATTGGACTGTTGGAAAGTCTTAAGTTGATGTGCAATTATTAAAAAAAAAAAATGTATGCATTTTTTTAAGAAGTGCAATTTATTTACAGTGAATGATATTTTTTGATATGTTGATGATTACGAGTGTTTCCATTTGATTAAATCCAACAAAAGCGCAACATAATTAAAGAATTATTCTTTAGAAATTTTATTTACCGTTTACTTTATAAATGGGATTTTTATTGAAACTCTTATTAAACAATTTTAAAACTGCAGTATTAATAATATTAATACCATTTCTTGAATCTTGTCGCTGATCAACATCAAAGTACTTTAAAAATTATGAAAAATAAAAATTTTGTTTATATGATTTTCATGTACCTAAAATGTACCTAAAATATCAACAAATACTCTTCAATGTGCAACTATTTTAATATATGCATTTGCATCTTTATCACAGCAAATTTTCTGCCATGAAATTTTTGTTAAATAAAAATATCTCTTTAAATTACAAATGACATATGTCTGTATGAATTACTTCTTGATTTGAAATGCCTATATTTGATGTAACACTAAATGCTTTTTTGTTTATAAACACCGCCTCAAATTTGCTTGCGCCAAAAATTAATTAAAAATGCATTAAAAATGTTTTTGCTATCGCGCTCCCTGCACGGACCGCCCAAGTGTCCCACACTGCCAGCAAATCGAGTCAAAGAAGCACACAGAAATTCTCTTTCAAATACCAAATAGCAGCAACAAACAGCAGCAGCAGCAGCAGCAGCAACAACAACTACAGCAGCAACTTAAACAGCTGCGACAGCAAATCTTTTTCCACTTTTGCACAACTCCAAAGTATTTACAAGCATCGTTCGCAGTCGCATCTAAAAATGTTTGGCATTTGGCAACACGCACCAATGAATAAATAGCAGGAGACTGTCAGGGGAGTCGGGGAATATAGATGAATATAGAAGGAATCTAGGGGAGCGGGAGCCAAGGAAAATGCCAGCCAGAAGGCTGCTAAAATGTTTGGATTTCAAACGAGCTCATTTTTTGCGTGCGTGGCTGCATTTCAAAATGATTTGCAATGTGGTGGGTGAAGTGCTTGCCCCACCCTGGGGGGAGGGGACACGGGGAGTGTTGGGTGTTTTGGTAGGGATTGGGCAGGAAATGCGCAGCGGTTTTAGTTTTAGTTTACCCGCTGTTAGCTGAACTGAGCCAGGCAAGCGTAACATGTCGAGACCGCAGACGGCGTGACTCGACGGAGGGATGAGTTATTGAGGCGACCACGCGTGAGTGTTGCCGTTGTATCCCCATCGAGATGAGAGTGTGAGTGCGTCTGTGTGTGTGTGGGTGCAACACTGTTCATAATTTATGACAGGACGCCAAAGCGTTGACTGATAAGCGCCTGGTCTATTCACAGTTTCAACTTGGGCCCCAAATGCAATTCTCCAAAAACCTTTTCAAGCCACAATTTCCCAGCAGCAACATTAAATGCAACTAGTCAGAGCAGCCGCAGCAGCAACATCTTCAGCTCAAGCACATTCACATCCACGAAGTGCAGATAGAAGCCGAACTTGCTTATACGAAGAGTTGCTGTTGTTGTTGTTGCCACGCGGTTTTGCGTGCCACACGTTGCTGGCTGCCACAGTTGCTGCTGCTGCTGCTGCTGTTGCTGCTACTGCTGCTACTTTTGCTGCTAACATTCACGTGCAGCTCACTGCTGTGCGCCGCATCAGTTGGCAGCGTGTTTTTTGTCGTCGCGTCGACGCCAGCTGCAGCTGGCGACATGGCAACATCTCGCGGCTGCCCCCAAACAACTGGAATGTTGCCAGGGGCAAAATGTTGCTAAGCCTCTCATAGAAAACTAGAACGAGAGATTAGATGGAAAAATAAAGAAGAAAATAGATAGCAAGCAACTGAGGGAGATAGTGAAAGGGAGTTGAAGTGAATGAATAGAACATTGAACATAGTCGGGTGTCACCGACTGTGCAATACTCCTTTTAATAACAGCTTAAAAGAGTCAAAAAAATTTAATTTTATTTTGCTTTGGAAAATTGCGGAATCGAATTTCGAATTTTTAGAGAAGTTCATTAGAAAAATGTCTGCCAAATTTTTGAATATAGCTTTAGCATTTTGAGATAGGGATTTTTGCGGAAGTTTTTCTTTTTAGAGGATGGAATTGGTAATCTCTATGCAAATTTTTGGAGTAAACTTTATAAACAATATTCTCTCTATCTGCAATATTAGAAGAGTTCATCAGTAATTTAACTGTAAAAATTGTATATACCTAGATTAAATCAGTTCATAAATGAGTATCAATTATATTGCTATTTAATTTAATGTTGTCTAAGTTTCTATATTTAATTTTACATAGAACGTACATCTTTTACATATTTATAATAGTATTTAATTTGGTTTCCGACAATTTCATGCATTTCCTTCTCAGCTTTTTCATCTTTCAAACTTGCTGTCATAAAAAAAAAAAAAATGCGTAATGTTTTGCTAAAATTAATGATCTGCTGCTAATGAACTCATTCTGAGAGTGGCAAGAGATCGTTTAGAGATGCAGCTAGAAATAAACAGGCAGTAGTAAACTTGTGGCATTCTCGAGTGTTGCTCTTGTGTTGCAATTAGCATGCAGCAATTAGCTAACTTGCCACATGGGCGCATCATTAGGCCCAGTCGATTGACAGCCAAAGGGTGCCTTTGCATGCATTTTTGGCCAACGGCTAATTGCGTGCTGCAAAAGGGGCAAAAAAAAAAAAGAAAGGGGGCCAAAAGGGGCGTGTCGTGCACACTTTAAAAGCGACAACAAATGCGCCCCTAAATGGCACTTGCAACATGTTTGGGGCGTGCGCTTCATTTGAAGGCATAAATTAAAGTGCCACCAAATAAATGAAGACTGAGGCACAAAAAGTGAAATTTCAATTAATCATTGCGAGGCAAGGAAATCGAAGAGGGAGAAAACAGAGGTGGAGAAGAAGAGAGTGGAAGCTGCAAGGTTTCAGTTAACACTTTTGCCTGCTGGCCGCGATAAGATCAAAGATCAAGCAACAAGTTCAACTTTGGGCAACGGTGTTGCACAATTCGTGTTGCCATTGTTAGTTGCTGTTGTTGTTGCCGTTGTTGTTGCTGTTGTTGTTGCTGCTGTTGTTGCCGTTGTTGGCGTTGTGGCACGCGCTCTGCGCCAGCGCAGGTCAAAAGCGTGCAGCCTGGAAAAAAAAAACGGTAGCCAGCAGAAATTGTGGCATGCAGCATGTAGCTTGACTCCACGGCCATGATAAATGTGCGGCCATAGAATCTGTGAATGGTTCTTGCTGCGGTTGCTTGCCACATTGTCAAGTGTTGCTGCTGTGGCAGCATTTTCGTTAATGTTGACAATTTAGCACAACATTTGTTTTGCCATGTTATTAAAAATTCGCAACGCTTTCATGCAACATTTGCGAGCACAATTAGTTGCACTTATAATTGGGGGACGTGCTCTTAAAATTTGTTGTGCTCGTCTTCTTCTTTATTCTTTGTGTATTATTTTTTTTTATTTTTTTTGGTAGACTGCTTCATGTTCGAACGCTATAAATCAATTTGGCGGAAGAGCTGTCCAAAGGGAAGCATGCAAAAATATTTAAAAGGAGTCGGCTATGTAGAATTTAAAGTGCGCTACGGTTGCAGCTTAAGATGAATTTTTAAAGAAATGCCTATAAATTAAATTTATTTTGATAAAGCTTAGAAAATATTTTCACATTTAAATTTATTTCAATTAAAGATACATTTTAATTTAATTTATATATGAAATTTTGTCTGTGCTGAGAAAAAAGTAATTAATAAATAATTTAAAGCTTTAACAGAATGAGTTGGTAAAAGTCATAAATAGAAAACTGACTTTAACGAATACTTTAAAAAATATATTAAATTGAATTAATTACAAAGTAATATTTAAATATATTAAATCCGAACGTATTTGGCTCTCAATAAAATTTGACTTTGCACTTCTGTAGGAATTAATCGACAATATTTAAAGCAATATTAATTTATGGCTACGTTTTTTGTTAAGGGACTTTTGCTGTTCGCCAAAATCGCATAAAAAACCAAAATATAAACCAAGCTTGGCTAAAAAATGGGCAATGTGAATTAAAATTTTATCGACAACAATGTTGCGGTCGAAAAGCAATAAAAATTGTTACGCTGATGAACGACATGACACCAGCAGCAGCAGCAGCAGCAGCAGCAGCAGTAGCAGCAGCAACAACAGCAACAACAACAACAACCAAGCAACATGTAACAGCAACCGATCGACCGCAGGAACAAGCAACAACAACAACAACAACAGGCGTTTGTCAGTGAACCGCATCGCGAAATTCTTTCTCTCCTTTTATTTTGTTTGCTTTTTTGTTACCTTTTTCCCAGTTGCTTTTATTTCTTTTTTTGGGGATTTTGTTGGCTGCAAACTCAAAATGAGAAATTGCTGCCGCTGGTGCAATTTTCATGGTTGACCTCATTTTGGTTGCTTGTCGTTTGTTGACTTTGTGGAATATTTCATAGCAGCAACAGCGGCAAAAGCAACAGCAACATCAACATCAACATCAACGCAGCATGCCGTTCAGGCAGTCCGTCAGTTCGTCGGATGCGGCTCTGGCTGAGGATGCAACCGGCGACAGACGACGACAACATGAGCCGGTCACGTCAGCGCCTGCGACAATTTGTCGCTAAACAATTTTTGGACCGACAAAATTGTCGTTGTTGCTGCCTGCTTTTGTTGTTGCTGCCTGCTGCTGCTGCTATTTCATGTGAAAATTCAATAAATAAAAATGTAATTACGTGTTGAGCAGCTAAAGTTGCCAACACTGCACTTGATGGATGAGTTTGGCTTGAAAAGTTTATAAATAGGCTGGCTTAAAAAGGCCAACAAAAAGCCGTTTCCAATTTTGTGTTAACAATGGCTCAAAAACATTTCGAACACCACAAGGCAATTTGAATTGCCGTTAATGTGCTCTGTCAATATTTGTTAACGCTTCGAGTTCAAAGCGAAAGGAAGCCGTACGTTTATATCCTGCTGGCAATTGCCACCTTGCCTGGGTCAACAACATCAGCAACATCAACAACATCAAACAACAACAACAACAACAATAGTTGGTGGTGGAGAAATCTCTCACTACGCAATTTTCTATTTAACCGACTGCTGAATGCTTTTATAAGTACAAATGTTGTACCTTACAAAAAAAAAAAACCAAAATCCCGACTAGAGCATACCCTTTACTAAGCTCTGAGTTGCTGTAACATGGAAATTATCGCATATATAAAGATTTTATAATTATGATGTGTTGTGAAAGCTTCAAATTTTCAATGACATTTTGGAGTTTTCGTTTATATATATTAATATATATATATTTGAAGTTGATGAAGGACTTAAAACAACAAAATATTCCAAATCAGTATCTACAGTACAAAAACATGTGTATAGAGTTTGGTGTTTCCAATTCTTAGTTTGCTCTAATGCGTGAAAATCGATATTTATCGATTAAGGGAAAAACAGAAGACTTTTTGATAATTTCATTTACACGGGTTCACTTTTTTTTTTTGCCTTTCACATCTATGTTTAATAATTAAAGTATACCCCTTTCTTTGCCATTACCAATGAGTGCAGGGTATGAAAAAAAAAGCAGGTGCGGCATATAACAGTCCACAGATCTCAGGGACACAAAGTAGCCGTCATCAGTGGCAATGGTTTTGGGTACACTCTCTAAACGTTTTGTTTACATCGTTGCCGTTGCCGTTGCCATTGCTGTTGCTGTTGCTGTTGCTGTCCGTGGCCGGACAGGAGCTGGCAATGTTGTGTTCCAGCTATGTGTATATCCTCGGTCTGTGCCGATTGCCGACCGTGTGCAACTGTGTAAGATACATGCGACTACGTGTTTTCCTATGCCTGTCGTACATTTGCAGCATGTTTAGTGATGCGATCTTTGTTTGTGTCTCGTGCTTTGCTTTCCAGCAGCAACAATTACAACTGAGAGTCGCGTCGATGACAGCAGCAGCAGCAACAACTACAGCAGCAACAACAGCAACAGCAACAACTACAGCAACAACAACAACATATGCCACATACCTCACTCACTTTCTCGCTGTGCTGGTAAATGCCTGGAAAATGTGCACAATTTTCACATCCGGTGTCACATTCGATTCAATTGAGATTTACCTGAACGTGACTAAAATACGCAAATTAAAAACGCTTTTCTCGTCTGTGTTTCTGTGTGTCTGTGTGTGTTTATGTGTGTGTATACAACTCTGTGTGTTTTGTATCTGTGCGTGCGCTGTGTGTATCTTGCCCCACAGGATTGTTAGCCGAGTTTTCCAACTGTCGACCCTCATTTTCAGCTTGTTTTCCTTTTGGGTTAGTTGTTGCGTTGTGTTTAAATCACTGTGTGATGTCGACCGTATGATATAATAACGAAACATACTGAATAAAAAGTAAACATGCACAACATGAAACATTTAACCCGGCATGTTGGGGGAACTTCTCACTTTATAGACTTAAACTATTCTTAATTGGTTGAAACTAAACTGATTTCCATGCCTGATCGCCTTTCGGTCATAGTATTGTTCTATTGATTGTGATTGTTGTGATTTCAATTTATTTATTTAAATAATGTACAAAAACAATTTTCTTATATGCATTTTTCAAAAATCTTAATTTTGGATATTGAAATTGTATTTTCTTCGATTGTGGTATTTATTAAAACTCTTTGCAAGTAAACTTTTGAATTCGCATGAAATTTTAAATGTCATCTAAAATTAAATTTTCTATAATTTTTTCAAAACCGAACTGATTTTCATGTTTAATGTAATTTTTGCCATGATTACTAACTAATTTCGGATGAAAATTGCATTATTTTGTTTGTCGCTTAGCTTTGTGTTGGTTTATTAGGCAGATTAAATACATTAAATTAGTAGCCGGAATAAATATCGAAAAAACCAACTTCAATTAAAACACATAATTGAAAAGGACTAATTGAAATTGTAGTGTCTGAAATTCAATTAGCGGTAGCTAACAATATTTCGACCACGGGTCAACTGAACTAGCCGTTAAATAACGTGGCCAACTTTAAGCACAAATTAAACTGGGCGCAGTGAATCGGATGTAAAACGAAATGTCAGCGCTAGAGGGCGCCATAAATCGATTTATCAATTAATGTCAAATTGTTATGTAAATAAACACCAGAACAGCGTAGCGGGCAGAGTTCAAACAAATAATCACACTGTGCAGCCAAACAATATTTTTTGGCTGATTAAAAAAAGTTTGATTTTTCATATTTACCAAATTTTTTTATTATACAATTTATATATATGTATATCTGTCAGAAAAAAACCTTTTTATAAAATTGTTGGATACTTATTGACAACTATGTTGGACAGTGTAAGGGGTCAACGCAATGCAGCCTCTACAAATATGTATTTGCTGTAGCTATTTTAAGCGCAACTCTGGCGAGGATTGGCTTTTGTTTTGAACCCTTTGGGAAAACAGCGACGCGTCGAGTGTTGAGTAATGACAAAAACTCGTAATGTATATATATATA
>SCDT01000872.1:0-29465 GCA_004143765.1 Drosophila melanica
TACCGAGTTCAACTCCCGCTTGTGGAGTATTTATTTTTTTATTGGTAATTATTAGTAAATTTTATTTTTTATTTTTAACAGGCTCAATACTCATGAACTGCCGAGAGTTTGTGTGTATGTGTTAATTTATGGGTTCAGGGTATCTTCTAGTCGGGCTGTCCCGACTAGAGCAATCTCACTTGTTTTTCTTTAAAAAAGTATGTCGTTTTAAACTTATAATGTACTTTTAATGCTTTAATTGCAAATGAATTTTTCTCTTTCCATCCACATAGAGTCATAGTGGTAGTTTATCACTGCTGGACAATCAGGAGACCATAAAATCGAAAATACGCGATGGCAATCCCATTAATTATCGCGTTGACTTTCCCATACCCAGCATTCCGCCAAAACTGACACAAATCAGGCTCAACAATGTTGTGCTCTGCAGTTCATCGCAGAGTAAGTAAACAACCTACGATAGACGCGGGAGCCGCCAATGACTACTTTTGAATCCCCTACAGATTCGCCACCAAAAACCGCAATCACACTTAAGCACTCGGTGCATTCCACAACAAAGCCTGTCACCTTTCTGGGTGTGAATGGAATCAATCTTCATAACATTGAGGAGACGCAACAGTCGCAGTTGACAACTCTCAGGCCGCGCCCAGCGTTTCAGCCGCAGAGTATTTTTGACAACAGAGTGCAGTTAATGTCAGTGCAGCCACCGCCAGTGCTGCCAAAGCAGCCATTGAGTGCCGTTTGCGGAAGGGAAAGAGCGGTCACGACGCCGCTCATCTTTCAAGGCGAGCAGTTGCAGCGCGGTCAGTTACCCTGGCTGGTTGGTCTCTTAGAAAAGAAGACGGACAATGGCCTGACTTTCTTCTGTGGCGGCACGCTTCTGTCGTCGTGGACCGTGCTCTCAGCGGCACACTGCTTCCGGTTGCCAGGCCGTGATCTGCCGGCCAATCGATCGGTCGTGTCGCTAGGACGCAACACCATTGATATTTTCTTGGAGGGCGTGCTGAGCGAAGTCAGTCAGCTACTTTACCACGAGGATTACGATGCTTCCGCCAAGGCTGATTTGGTGCTCATCAGGCTGGCCCAGCAAATCACGTAAGTGGACAAAAAGTGCACTCGACTTTTGTTACTACAAGTAAATATTTGCCAACAGCTACAATGATTACATTGTTCCCATTTGCTTGTGGACCGAGAATTTTCCGCTACAGCTGCCATCAGGCTACAAGACCTATGTGGCAGGCTGGGGCGCCGATGAGAATGGCAATGCAAACACAAAGTTCTCCAAAATCACAAACACGAACATTGTGACCGAGTCCAACTGTTTGCGCGAATTGCAGCAGACGGGTCTAGTGCAGTCGGACTCGATCTGTGCCCGGCGAGTGGGTGCCGGGCCATGCGCCAGTGATGGAGGCGGCGGCCTAATGCTCAGAGAAAACAATGTCTGGTTGTTACGCGGAGTCATCTCCCTTGGCCTGATTAAAAACAATACCTGCGATCTGTCCAAGCCCAGCCTCTTCGTCGATGTGGCGAAGCACATAGCCTGGCTCCGTCAGAATATATGGCAATAGCTGCCTCCAAAAACGGTACCAGAAGAGAAGGGGCTCTGTAGTAGAATTTAATTGTCTACCTGTACTTAATTTATAAATAAATCATATATTACAAAGGTTGTGATAGATTTTTATCGAAATTAATGAAACGGAGTAAGATATCGAAAAAATTACAAATTTGTTCTTCTTATAATATATACGTACTGAAAGAATCCAAGATTAGCTTTTGTAGTTTCCGTGATTAATGCTTCATAAAGGCGGACAGACTGACAGGGCTAAATCAACTCAGCCCGTCGTCCTGATAAAGAATATATATACATTATGGGATCGGAGATGCCTCCTTCTGCTTGTTACATTTATTTGCATAAAACCAATATACTCTTTTTTGCTCATTTTCAATAGGTTCAGGGTATAATAAAAATATGCTGAGTCTAGACGTTAGCTTACTTAAAATGCGCAGCATTTACTCTTTAATAAGAGAAATTAAATATATATTTTTTCTCTATATTTTAACAAAGAAGACGAGAAGAGCACGTATATAAATTGTGAAAGAGACAGCCTGAAAGACAGAGTGAGATACATCTGGTTTTACCTCAGATCATCGATACTCATCGAATGCTGAACACATTATGGGACCGAAGTCCCACTTTGTATGAAACAGTCATCGCTCTTCGCTCTTTTAATTAAGTCTGAAACGTGAATGTGCTTAGTTAATTTTTGTCGCGTATTTTCCAATTCAGTGTACCGCAAGTTAGAAGTTATATATTTAGAATATGGAACCGTCACTAATAGTGCCATATATAGACATATTTTTGAATTTAATGCTTTTAAATTGGGCCTGGGCTCAGCAATTGCCGCTCGTGGCCTGCCCACAGTACTTTGAGTATTTGGGATATAATCAACAATACGTTGGCCGTATTTCTGTACGACATGATCCACAGCACCAGGAAAACACGCTCAAAGTGGAGTTTTCTCAGCGTGGCTTACTGAATTCGGTGAGAAAAATTTCTTGAGTTTCAAGATCAAATCAGACGATATTTTTATTTGGATTTTTCTCAGCATCATGCGTTGTAGTTTTTGTTGTTCTCTTATCAAGCAGTGACCCCATATGTAGATTAGCTTTGTGATTTTCCCATAGCATTGAAAATTCGCTTTGAATATGTAAAAGCAAAATCCTGTTTTTTAAGAAAGACCTTTTAAGTTAAATATTGTACATTTTTGTTATCTGACTTTCATCTTTGACCGTACGTCTTTTAAACAATTAAGATAGAACATATTTCATAAATGTCGTTATCATTTTTGTTAATATAGGGCAATTCAAAGCTTTTTAAATCGTTATCAAGTCTATGCGTTTTTCATATACCATTGTAGATCAAATAATACAAGTACTTATTAATGATTCTACGCGGCTTTGAGTGTTAATTACAGAAGTTGTGCGACCGGTTTCTTCTCATCTGTTTGGCATATTAAGTTTACACTGCTGTTATAAAATGTATTATATTCGCTCACGAAGTGAAAAGAGAATATTGGTTTTGTGCAACGTCCGTCTTGCTGTCCGTCCGTCTGTATGAACACAATTTTTTTCCCCGTTATTAAAGCTAGAGGCTTGATACTTTGGATATTTAATTCTAGTTATCCTTTTCAGACAGTATAAAGATTTGTGTGCAACGCCCACTGGGTGGCTGGAAATTCGATAAAATGTGGATACACTTCACACAAATCCCAAATCAATAAATGGCATGAAAGACGGACATTGCACAAACCCAATATACTAGATTCACTTTTTGAACGAGTATAAGTCAGGGAGTTTGCTCTAGACGGGACCGTCCGACTAGGAAATACACTGAACCCAGCATATAAACATAAACTCTCGGCAGTTGAAAAGTATTGGTGTGGCTAAAAATGTTAAATACAAACAAGTTAGAACATTGCAGTCAAGCGTTACCGACTGCGCTATACTCGTTCACGTTCTAAATTATTATTATTTTGAAAAGATTTCGGTGTTTTGCAATTTGTGTGGTGCTGTTGGTTGGGTGAGAGTGGGGGTTGGGGATGGGGCGTGCTCTTTAAAGGAGGTGACCAGTTATCTACCCACCAAATGTGGTAACTCTAGCTTAAAAACTGTGGGAGATATGCGCATTTACGGCGGGGCGGGGGCATTTGGGGCGTTATAGTGGGCGTGTCCGGGATATCAAGTGTGTAATTTTTGGGGGAGGTCAGCAGCTATCTACATATCAAATTTCATCAAAGGAGCTGACCAGTTATCTACATTCCAAATTTCGTGACTATAGCTTTAAAACTGTTGAGATATAGATATTCGCGGTTTCTGGGGGCGGGTGGGGAAGTGGGGGAACTGGCCGTAAATATTTATACTCGTTTACGAAGTGAAAAGAGTATATTGGTTTCGTGCAATGTCCGTCTTGCTGTCCGTCTGACCATATGAACGCAATTATTTTCGCCGCTATTGAAGCTAGAGACTTGAAATTTTGGACATACACCCGCGTCAGATAAAATGCGCACTGGGGCTGTGGCAAACCGATAACAGCTAAAATATCAATAAAATCCACAATTTAAACGGACGGACGGACAGCAAGATGGACATTGCGCAAAACCAATATACTCTTTTAACTTCGTGAACGAGGATAAAAAGTAGGCTTTTCGCTACGCCTCATGCTACTCTCATTAAAACTAATGCGTTATGATACCCTGAACCCATTGAAAAAGGGTAAAAAGCGTCTAATATTTTTGTGTAAATGTATGTAACAGGCAGAATGAAGCGTCTATATATATTCTTGATCAGCATCACTAGCCGAGTCGATTAAGCCCTGTCCGTCCGTTTGTCCGTCGGTCTGTATGAACACGTCGACTTTAGAGACTACAAAAGCTATAAAGCTTATCTTGGACTCATTCGGTTCGTATATACCATACGCAGATCAAGTTTATTTCAAAAGATTGATAACTCTTTCCGTTTTATTATTATCGATATTTATCGCTTTTTGATTCGGTTTTTTAAGCATAACTTCCAAACTTTAAAAGCTAGAGCCTCCAAATTTGGTTTCCCAATCGTCCCCAACATCGATAAAACCGTAAAAACAAAGCAAATCATGGTTGAAGCGCAAGCAACTATTGTGTTCATGTACATTTATACATACGATTACAGAATTTTATATTGCGTTTTTCTAGGAATGTTTTTGCAAATGGTTAATTGAATTTTAACACAACAAAGCTAAGTAAAAAAGTGGTGCAGTTGGTAAGAGTTTTGCCACGTTACGTGGAGGGTCTGGGTTCGAGTCCCAGCAGTTGAACAATGTTAAATTCATTTTTTTTTTCGTTTTTCATAATTATTATTAATATTTATCGTTTTAATGACAAGTGCAGAATTTTCGTTTTCCTTGACTTTATTTTTGCAGTTTTTAAGTAATGTTATATCTATCACTTGTGAGTTAATGACGTGGTAGTGTGTTGCAGACGATAAGGATTATGCAGCTTAAGACGAGGGGTCATCGGGTTTTATTTTTTTATTTTTTTTTTTATTTTTGTATTTTTAACAACCTCAATACTCATCAACTGCCGAGAGTTTGTGTGTATGTGTTCGTTTCTGGGTTCAGAGTATCTACTAGTCGGGCAGCCCCAAATAGAGCAATCTCACTGGTTAAGCTAGAGTTACCGAATTCGGAATAATAATGATAACTGGTGACCTCCCTTAAAGCTTTGTACAAAAGTTTCGGACACAATCAAAATAACCAAAATTAAATATTACAAACCAATGTTTTGGTTTGTTATTGGATTTCAATCCTCTTGTTATGTCAAGAGCAGGCACTGAGTATAGTGCATGCGGCGTGCAGAGGGTATGTGAAATGCGTGTAAAGATAGAGATCTCGTAGTCGGGCGCTTTTCATTTGTTGTTGAATAACTTAAAATGTACATTACCGTTATTAATAAACAGGGAATCGCAAAGTTTCCTCTGACAACCCAGAGAGTTGCGACTAATAAAAAAAACATTTTTTCTGATTACAATATTTACACATTCCCCCACTTGGTTTAGGATTACAGCGGCAGCCTTACACTGTGGGATGACGGGGAGGCAACAAAATTTAATCTCCGCAATAGCCACCCTATTCGATATCGCGTCGACTTTCCCACATCAGGAGTGCTGCCCAAGCTAACTTCTTTGATGATCAACGATGTGCTCCTGTGCAGAGCAACGCCATGTAAGTCCTGATTCTCCTTCTACCTCGTCACTTATTGTTTAAGTTCTCTTGCAGATCCGCCCACCAGTGTACAGCTCTCCTTTTCCCATTCGCTGCGCTCTACCTTCACACCGATATTGATTCAACAGCCTGAATTAATCCAGCAAACAGCTCGAGAGCCGGCTCTGCGGTCACAGAGTCCGCCGCAGCCACAGACTGTGTGGCAAAAGACTTTAATAGTGCCCCAAACGGAAGAACGACCCATATTAAGTCTACCACAAGCGTTTGTGCCATCGACAACGCAACGCGCCAGAACACTGGTTAGGCCATCAGCAGCGCCTGGCACTGGAATCCAGGGACTTGGCCAGCTTGGTGGAATCTGTGGGCGGGAAGGGCCCATCACATCACCGCTTATCCACCTTGGCACGCAGTTGCGCCGCGGCCAGTTACCGTGGATGGTGGCTATATTTGAGCGCGGAGAGGACGGTTTGCGTTTCTTCTGTGGCGGCACGCTCATCTCGGCTTCCACGGTGCTGTCGGCGGCACACTGTTTCCTTTATGACGAGCGAGATCTGCCCGCCAGCAAAGCAGGCGTGTCTCTGGGCCGCAACGTACTGGATTTGGCGTCGGAAGGCCAGCTGCGAAGGGTCTCCGTGCTGCTCATTCACGAGCAGTACACAGACAAGAACTACACGGATGCGGACATTGCGCTTCTGAAGCTAGCGTCTCCAGTGGAGTGAGCGTAGTCGAACTACCACTCTAGAGGCTCTCCTAATAAATTTCTTTACCTGCAGTTTTGGCGAATTCATCAAGCCTATTTGCTTGTGGAACGAGAACTATCTGCTGCAGCTGCCGTCCGGTTACAAGTCCTACGTGGCTGGCTGGGGTTCCGACGAGCATGGCAATGCAAACACGCGTGTGGCCAAGATGACAGATACGGACATTGTCACTGAGTCGGAGTGCCTGCGCAACTTGAGATCGTCCGACGCCATCCGGCTCGTTACACCGAACACGATTTGTGCGGCGAACAAACAGGCCGCCGGACCCTGTAGCGGCGATTCCGGCGGTGGGCTTATGCTGGAGGAGAACAATATATGGGTGCTGCGTGGCGTTGTTTCGGCTGGCCAGGTGCTTACCAATCGCTGTGATCTAACGCAGCCCGTCATATATACGGATCTGGCCATGCATATTACCTGGCTGCGCGAGAAAATGTGGTTCTAAGGCGCGTCGTTTCTTTTAAGAGATTAGTTTACTTGTGATATGAACATAGAGCTTTTAAATTGTGTCCCAAAATAAATGCCAGCTGTGCTTAGGTGAAATTGAAAAATTGCTGTGCAAGTGCAATTTGTCACTGCTCGCAATTTAGTTTCATTACGTGCACTTCACGCTAAATTGCGTGTGTTGGCGCTGGGCCAGTTGCTAAGGTCGCAACGGTACAACAGGTGCTAAGAGCGTGTGCACGCCGTTTCTCTCTCTTTCCCTATCTCTTTCTCTTTCTCTTTCTCTTTCTCTTTCTCTTTCTCTTTCTCTTTGGCTCTCTTGCTCGGCAAAGCTTGCTCTGCGTTGCTGCGCTGCGCACACAGTTCGCCTGTGCTATGAACAATTTGACACATCCTGTTGAATCGTCGCAGCCTTCGCAGTTAGTCGCGTATGTAATCGACTCAAATTTGTTGCATACCGTGCGGCACTGGCAAATGAACGTACGGTATTTGCCTGCGTGCTCGTGCGTGCCTGTTGACGAGCAGTCAACGTTCAGCCTTCAAATCGCACAGTTCGGCGCGGCAGCAGTTCTAGCAGCCTTCATCGAAGCTCACCAGTCCGCGTGTGTGTGTGTGCGTGGCTCAGCGTGTGTGTGTGCGTGCGTGAGTGAGTGTTGTGCATAGACGTTCGATCATATGTCGTCGTGAATACTTATTCGCAAAAGTATCGAGTATAAAATACAAGCCACTAATTTCAGACTCCTAATTCGTTGCACGGGCTAAATTGACAACAATTGGATAATTTGCTTTATTGCAACAAGACTTTCAATACACACACATACGATTGTCTTTGCTGTTTTGCAGTTGTAGGCAATAATAAATGAGACATCTGACTGAAGCGCACACAGAAAAACTGTTGAAAATATGATATTTCCGTTTGGGAAATGTAGCACGACAATGACTAAGTACTGCCTAGGACATGCTGATTTGTGTAGTTCACATTAACTGAATGTGTGTGTGTGTGTGCTAACAGCATGCAAAAGAAAAAAGCATAGCAGCATGACGTTATTGAATAGATCAATCCAGCACAGAGGCAGCTGTCCTTATCGACCGGATATGCACTAAAACAGTAAACACAAAGCAAATAATAAGAAATCACAATCGAAGCCAACATGCTTCGCCGCAGTCACCTGGCAACTTGTTTTTCATACCGAAATTGAAACTCGAGCGCACTTTAACACACGCAGCGACTGTAAAGAAACTAGTTAAGTTATTGTCTCCCAATCCTCTCCCTCAACTCACCTAGCCCCTTTCTGAAAAATCATCATGACAAATGCCGTGAGCGCCGCAACGGCCATCGCAGCCCTGGCCGCAGCAGCAGCAACCACTCATGGCAGTAGCAACGAGAACGGTATCCTCAGCCAAAGCAGTCTATTCTTTTTCAGCAACAGGAGCAGCAGTGCTAATGGCAGTCGTCGCAACCTTAGCTCGCTGTTATTGGCCACCGATCATCTTCCGCTACAGCTGACAACCGCCGAGGTGGATGTGGAGTTTGAAATCGACATTCAATTGCTGGCAAATGGCTATGAAGGCACCACGGTGAGTGTGCGGGCTTGGTTGGGGTTGGTCAATGCGATTTTATATTCTGTCATTGGGCACATCGATCCTTTAGCAGAAAAAAGATTCAGGTATCCACTGTTGCTTTATATGCAATTTTAATTTACTGTTTGATCGGCTGCATGACTATAACGGCCATCAGCCATAAGCTTTTACAAACTCACTTTTTTTGCATGCGCGCATATTCTTAAACAATGTAGGTGATTGCAAGCAGTTTATGAGGCGTATGCGTACTAAATATCTGAAGTATCCGAAGCTTTGCCCTCAAACATCTAAGGAATTGTTTAAAACTAAAGACTTTGTTTACAATGGCATGGAGAAAAAGTGCGTGTAACCGATACTTTGTGGTACTATTAGTTCGACATTTAAAAATGTGAAAAGATTCTTTTTTTTAATTTATGTAATAGCTGAAAATAATCAAATAAACGTAAAAGTTTATATTCTACTTGGAATCTCTTACAGATAAACTGTCTTACGTTACAAGTAATGAATTTTAATGTAGCCGGACCCCATCAAATATATATATTCTTGATCAGCATCACTTGACCAGTCGATTAACCATATTTGTCAGACGGACTGCATGACGGACGTTGTACACACCCAATATACTAGTATAATTTCCTCAACAAGTATAAAATAATATATATATACAGAGTCAGTTTATATAGCATTGTAAATAAACTACAATATGCTTTTAATGTTGTTTGTAAACTAGATTCACTATTCTTTTTTTTATATAACTCGTGAACTATCACAACTATCACAAAATAATAACTTTATTAAGTTAATTTGGCCTGCAATGTTTTAGAGTTAGCTGCCAATCAAGCTTCTTAGCCAACATTGACTGCGCAAAATCGATTATTTAAATTTTTAGTGACAATAATTTGTTGGGAATTTGCATTTCACTGACATTCACAATGTTTTCCAATGCTTCTTTCGAAGTAGTAAAGTTCACTCGCATAATATTCGCACTTGCATATACATTTCTATCTAGGAACTTTGCATACAAGTGAAAAACGCATGCGACACTTTGTGCAATCCAATTCAATTATTAATCCACACGACCGAAATTTTCTATTACCCTGGGGTATATACACACACGCACACATATACCCACAATTTGCTGGGGCAATACTGGATAGAGGGGTGGGGTTTGATATGTTATATTACCTGGAAACAGCAGCATACAAGGTTACGTTTTGCCCATTGTTTGGCGTCTTTGCACAAAAATAGTTATAATAAATAATTAGTAGCATTAGGTATTGTTGATTTCGCATCGTATCGCACTGATTGCTCCACATTTTCGTTCCACTATGCCAACGGGCGACTGGACATTGTTGGCCACACACAACCGCACACAGACACACTTCCACACAAAGCACTTGTAGCAATTGAAATGTGCCAACATTTCTGCTAATAATTTGTTGTTTAGGATTACATCATTGCCAGTAGGCGGAGAAATAATTTCGATTAGGCGGCCAATCGGATTGTGTTTGCCAAAAGAGCAAGGCATATAACGCCTACCATATATAAGAGGCAAATTGTTAACTCTGAGTTCATATGTGAAAAATGCTTTCAATCGCAATGTTCCTAGACAGTTTTAAATACAATGTGTTGTTATTCTGCTATTTTAAAAGAACAATTTTGCATGGATTTTAATACAAGGTATATATATAAATTAGCTGGAAATAAATGCGACCAAGTAAATATATATTGATATATATATATTTGTACATGTTATCTAAAATAATAATGGGAACAGTCGCAAAACAAATGAACAACGCGCTTGGAGCA
Source organism: Drosophila melanica (assembly GCA_004143765.1). NCBI lineage: Eukaryota > Metazoa > Arthropoda > Insecta > Diptera > Drosophilidae > Drosophila > Drosophila melanica. Next base: position 10,345 of record SCDT01000872.1, read on the forward strand.
TTGTGCCCATTGCACCCTGTAACCCATAATGGGTGACACTTAAGACCACAAATGGAATGCAGCCAGCCACACATACATCTTTTGAGTCAGTTGCAGCTTTATGTGTAAGTGTACCTGCGTCCTGTTCTCATCTCGACTTGCCCATTACGCTAAACCACAGTAGTTTCAATAGGTTTGTATAGGTAGGTGTTACCATATATTTACGCTGAAAATGATGACCTAATGCTCTCGATGTAGGTCTATCTTTCTTTCATCCTATCTAGTTATCTGTGTCTGCTGAGTTAACAGAAAAAAATCGCAGGTAATTTCTGTTTTTTTTTGTTGTCTGTTTTGACGAGGGTCAGATGGCAGCAAAGGGTTTCAATAAAACCCAAAATGGTTCTCGTTTCATGGACCATACATTTATACTAGATCACGAAGTGAAAAGAGTATATTGGTTTTGTGCAATGTACTGTTATTACTGTTCGACCGTCCGTCTGTCCGTATGAACGCAATTTTTTCGCCGCTATTGAAGCTATAGACTTGTAATTTTGGATATATACTCGTGTGTACCCGCGTCAGATAAAGTGTTTACGATTTTGGGCTGCGCCCACTGGGAGCGGGCTTAGTTTAGATAACAAGGACGATGATGTATGTATTTAGTTTAGAGTGCAATAAAATTAGTACATAAAGAAAGGATGGCGCAAAATAAACGCAGCTGTCGAATGTGTGTGTTAACAGAGTACAGTAAAGTGAAAAGTTTGCTGAATATTTGTTAAGCATACAACGGGTTTTGCACGTCTTTCACCCAAAATTGCAAGAACAGCACATAGCAGAAAATCGATTGGCTTTCACTCCCAGTCAAAATGCTGCGAAGCAGTAACTGCAGAAGCAGCAGCTCTAGCAGATGATGCAGATTGAATTCGACAGTCAGACTGTAATTCGCAATCAGCTTAAGTCAACTGTTTCGGGTGCGGCTCCAATGCAAGTGACATGCTGCTGCAGCTGCTAATTATTGCACTGTCGACAGCCCAACATCTACAGCTTAATCAATAGCAATCGTGATGCAATTCAAACTCCACAGTAAATTAGCAGTCCAACACTTCACAGCCGCAGCACAGGACATTACAAATCTAGCATAGCTCCTGATCTCCAGGAGTTATTGGTGTTTAATTGCCAAAAAGTCTTCCGCACATATATGCAAATAATTTTGCAATAGGCACGTTATTAATTCTCAAAACAAGCACATTTATCAAATGGAAAGCTGTTGATAGCAGTCAACTTAAAACAGATTATATTTCGTAAGACTTAAAAAAATTCTTGGAAAGATGCAAATTGGGTCATGACATGACAGTTTTTAATTTCACATGCTCGGAGAAAGAACGAGCATCGAGCCATACGAAATTTTAATAACTTTTCGACATTAACAAGTATTCAGGGTAAGTCCGTGCTGGGTGTCTGAGAGCTTGCTTAATTATTTATATAGTGCTAATTTTGATATGTGCGGAAATGTAGTCCGGCAAGCATTGCTTAGGATATGAAACATGTCGCATGGCAAGTTGGGCTGGTATAAAATCAAATAAAACCCTATCACACACCTCACGTGTGAATCTTAGCTCAAGGGCATAAAATGTTTATTTTGAGTGCTTTAATAATTTTAAATGCCATGAAGCATTCAGCACATACATTTTGCAGACCCCAGTTCGCTGGTTTATGTACGCGTTCATAAAGTGAAAAGAGTATATTCGGCTTGCAAACTCCGTCCGCAATTATTTCCAGCGTGTTACAAAGTGTTAAGATTTTTACGTTACGCTTACTGGGGTCATCGTACATCTCCTTCAGTTTGAAATATAAATACACCAAAATTTTTTTGACAGATTACTGATGCACTTCTTTAAAGATTGTACAAATATTTTTGGCTGCCCGCAATGGGGTTTTCGAAGGAACTCTTAAGATAGCCGCCCACTACCGCGAAATTACCCTGCCACAATTTCCAAAATCTATATTTTCCCAAAATAAATATAACTAAGTATATTTTGGACTGTTTAATTTTTTTCGCCGCTACTGAAGCTAAAGATTTCAAACTTTCAATATATACTCCTGTGTACCCGGGTCAGATAAAGTGTTAAGGATTTTGGGGTGCTCCCAATCCCACACCTAAGATCGCGAATCAATAAATTCCACAATTTCATAGCTAGAGTTACCAAACATTTTATGTAGACACATGATGACATCCCCAAAAGTTTGCTTCCCCAAACATCAGAGAAAAAATTTGTTGGCCACATCCATTCCCGCCCCATAATCGCAAAAACCGATATACCTAAGAGCTCAAATTGCTAATGTGGCATATGTGCACTAAAAACAGAAATTTTCCAAAATAATAGTATTTAAGACTGTGAATGAGTATAACGCAGCCTATAACGCCCGATTGCAACGTTCTTACTTATTGTTGTTAAAGAAATGCGACTGCTTGTGTGTGTGAACGTTATTGACATGACTTTCAGCTGCATTTAATTATGCCAAATGCCAACAATGAACACAAATAAGATATACACAGTGTCAGGCAAACATATGTGCACACAACTTGATACTCGACAAGCGTTTTTAAGCACAAACAAGGACAACTAGCCATAGACTAAGGTAGCATGTGAAAAGAAACAAGGCGACCGGCGAACTTTATGCAATTGTCAACTTACACACAGCTATTGACAGCTCTAATAATGGGAAGAAGAACATTTACATAATTGTTATTATAATAAACATCTGCTTCAAATGGGTGGGCGTGGCAGAGACCTTAGACGTATTACTACAACTGCTATGTTTAAAATAATAATACCAATTCAGAAGGTAAAACAAGGGCGTATACAATAACAGATGTAGCAACGTATAAATAATAATATGCAATAAAATGCATAAAATAAGCAAAATTTTGTGATTTGAAAATATAACATTAGAAATGAGCTTTATAGCATGTATAAAGACCTAATCGATAGTGGTCGTATTTGATTGTAGAAGTTTAAAGTAAGAAAAAATGTGCATCTTACAAAAGCAGATTAAGTTTATTTCAAAACATCGATAACGATCGTACATTTAGTTTACGAGCAAATCAAGAATCTATTTTCAGTAGTGGGGCCAAGCGCAGCTGTTTGGCAACTTCTGTGTTCATGTGCACGCATACATATGCATATGCAGATATTGTCTTGCGTATTTCTAGGGAATTTTTTTTTGTTGAATTTTAACACACAGTCGCCAAGTGAAAGCGTGGTCCAGTTAGAAAGAGTTGGTTCGCATAAGGTGAAGGTCTGGGTTCGAATCCGGGGATGGTTGAGCAATGTTGGATTCTTTTATTTTTTCGATATTCATAATTATTATTTTTATTATTGTTAATTTTTATCGTTTTAATGATAAGTGCAAAATTTTCGTTTTCCTTGATTTTTTGCGATAGTTAAGTAATGTTATATTATTCATGAATAAGATGGTAGTGTGGTGCAGTTGATAAGAGTTGTGCATTTTAAGACGGAGGAAGCGAGTTCGATTGCCGGTTGTGGAGTATTCTTTTTTCCGTTAGTAATTATTAGTAAATATTTTATTTTTTTATTTTTAACAACCACAATACTCATCAACTGCCGAGAGTTTGTGTGTATGTGTTCATTTCTGGGCTCAGAGTATCTATTAGTCGGACGGTCCCGACTAGAGCAATCTCACTTGTTTCGAATAAATTAGTCAATGTATAGGGCATCTAAAATTCGAATATCTTTGCCTATCTGCTTATGCATGTGTATAACAAAGTCTACGCAAGGCAATGACTTTAAATTGCCGGAGAAAACTTTTTAAAGCCGACTTTAGAGTTTGGGCAACCCCAATAAATATTTGCGCAGTGCAGAAATCAGCATGTTAGCACCGTTATTATCGTATCTATGAGCAAGCGAAGCCGGGACAGACCAAGCCCAACAATGATGTGCATATACTTGTAAAGGCACTTCGTTCTGCTCAATTTCCTGACTTGGCAAACTAAATACCAAGTATGAATGTGTGTGTGTGTGTGTGTGTGTTATACATAGAGTTAAGAGCTGAGCAGGAAACACCAACGAAAATTCTTTTTTATTATGTGAATTTAAATTTATGGTAATCATTTTTGTGGCTTGTCTAGCAAGCTAACCACTCCGCAATTTTTAAAAACCATTCAAAATAACTAACTGCTCGGACTTGTGGCTTTAAGTGCGACGCTCACTGGGAGACCGGCAATTCGATAACATGTCGCTACACTTCAAATCGCAAATCGATAAAAGGTAAATATGTACCACAGTTTTAAAGATAGAGCCACCAAAATATGGTATTTGGGATAGTTGGTGACTTCCCCCAAAGATTGCATTGGGCCACGCCCACAGTTTTTGAGCTAGAGTCACCACTCTTGGTATATATTTTACTGGAAATCTCTCACAAACGTCAAATAAAAACATTTTTGGCCACGCCATCTCCCACCCCTTTTATTTACAAAAACCGGTATATTTGACAACTCCAATAAATAACAGGTGTATATATTTCACAACTTTGAAGATAGAGCCACCAAATTTGGTATGTAGATAGCTTGTGACCTTCCCCAAAGATGACATCCTTGATATCCCAGTCACGTCCACTAAAATACTAGAGTCACCAAATTTTGGAAGTATATTACTAGGAAGCTCACCCACGATCTCCCTTCTCTCTCGCCCCGACAAACCTCGAATTTCTATATCTCGCACAGTTTAAAGCTAGGCTCATCAAATTTGGAAGGTAAATAACTGGTCACCATCTTTAAAGATCGTTAAAAAATTCCGGCCACGCCTAAGCTGCAGCGGAATGCAACGACAGATCAAAAGAAATAAAATAAAAATCAAAGTAAAGCTGTAACAGACTTTATTATTTGTTCAATGCTCGATTAAATGAGGTCAATATCTTTGCAACTATGTTCAATCCTGAATTGCATTGTTTTCTTCTATAGAACTTTCGCATAATTGAACGTAGTATCTTATGTAATTCTTTTGATCTAAATTATTGTCAAATATTTGATAAATTTTTTCCGGAAGAAAATAACATTTTATGCAAATTTCTGGCGAAATTATATTTTGATATTTTATAGATGTGTGCCTTTTTTATCAAATAGCATAAATGTATGGATTTTTGAAAAGTAATCGTTATCGTAACTGAAACACATTGAATAGCTAAAGTTTACACTTATTAAACTCTTAATTGTTCTTTCCTTTATTATTTAAGTTTATTTCCTACTAAAAAATTATTAACTATAATATATGTTATTTAATATGTATTATATATATTCTATTATAAATATTTACTTTCCTGTATGTAGTAAAGCCAGTAAACATTTGCGTTTACTTCGACTGCAACAATTGAAAACCTTTGGAGAGTGTACACAAGCGGCTGATCAATAGTATCGTATATGTTGATATTTTTATACTTGTTCCAGAAGTGAAAAGAATATATTGGTTTTGTGCAATGTCCGTCTTCCCGTATGAACGCAATTATTTTCGTCGCTATTGAAGCTAGAGACTTGCAATTTTGGATATAAGCTCGTGTGTACCCGCGTCAGATAAAGTGTTAACGCTTTTGGGCTGCGCTTACTGCGGGCGTGGTAAACCGATAACACGTAAAATCACATATCGATAAAGTCCACAATTTTAAAGCTAGAGTCACCAAACTTGGTACGAGCTGGTCGCTCGTAGATTGCGACCTTGAAATCCCAGCGCCCCCCCCCTAAAAAATCGGAACTGCGTATATCCCCAAAAATTTTGAAGCTACAGTCACTAAATTTGAGATATATTTTAGTGGGAAGTTACAGAAAAATATTTGCGGCCAGTACCCCAACTCCCCCACCCGCCGCCACAAGCCGCGAATATCTATATCTCAAACAGTTTTAAAGCTATAGTCACCAAATTTGGTGACCGCTCTTTTAAGAGCGGTTCAAAATTTAGCCGGCAAGCTACTAGTTTCCTTTTCTTATTGCTTGCTGTACTGACAATAAAATACCGTCAGTTCAACTGCTTTAGTAGCACTGTAATGCGAGTAAAATAAACAGGCTTCATTGTGGTGCTAATCTATTGAGTGAAATGCAAATGTAAAACATAACTTTGGTGTTGAGTACTCTTTTTAATCATAATACTTTCGGCAGGCGCTCATATTTACAAGGTGAGTGTAAACCTGCAAGTGAACCCACAAACAGACAGTCAGTCGTTCGAGCAGTCAGGCAGTCGGACACTTGGGCAGGCAGTCAAAAGGAGCGTGCTGCCGTGTGCTGTTGGTAAAAGCTTTGCGCAATTGCTGCTGTCATTGTTGTTGTTTGTGCACAAAGTCACAAAACCTGACTTGTCTTTTGAGAAATAATATTGTAGTCGAGTTTGCTGCGTTGTTCGCTTGGATGCCGCCGTCTCGCAATTTGTGCGTGTGTTTGGCCGGGTCCCTGTATGTGTAAGTGTGGTTGTTTTGATGTTTAATCAACGCCATTTAACACTACAAACAGAACCTAAGCGCTTATACCTTCAAAGCAACAAACTGCTCCCTGTTTTCTGTATATCTTTGCGACCCTCTGGCTTTTTTATCCAGAACAATTTCGTAACAATCTGGGTACATAATAAGAACTTAAAACGCTTTTTAAATATGTATGACAGTTCATATGGGTCGTCGAAGGCCAAGAACAGCTACCAAAGTTGCTGTCAAAATGTGAAACGATTTATTTTGTATTTTTTATATCCTGATTCCCTTGAAAATGGGTAAAAAAGTCGATTTAGCCATGTCCGTCTGTCTGTCCGTCTGTCTGTATGAACGCGTCGATTTCGGAGACTACAAAAGCTAGAAAGCTGATCTTGGTCTCATTCGGTTCGTATGCACCATACGCATATCAAGTTTATTTCAAACGTCGATAACTTTTTCTTTTTGCAATGGTTAACTTGAATTTTAATACAACGTAGTCAAGTAAGAGCGTTGTTCGGTTGGTTAGAGTTGTGTCGCATAACGTGAAGGTCTAGGTTCGAATCCAGCGATAGTTGAGCAATGTTGAACTATTTTTTTTCGTTATTCATAATTATTATTTTTATTATTATTAATTTTTATCGTTTTAATGACAAGTGCAAAATTTTCGTTTTCCTTGATTTTTTGCGATGGTTAAGTAATGTAATATCATTAATGAATAAGATGGTAGTGTGGTGCAGTTGATAAGAGTTGAGACGGAATGAGCGAGTTCGATTCCCGGTTGTGGAGTATTCTTTTTCCGTTTTTTTTATATTTTTATATTTTTAACAACCTCAATACTCATCAACTGCCGAGAGTTTTTATGTATGTGTTCATCTCTGGGTTCAGGGTCTCTCCTAGTCGTGCGGCCCCGACTAGAGCCATCTCACTTGTTAACTTTGGATATATAATAACACATTATCAGCAATACATCCGCTGTTTATAGAACTAGGTCATTGCAAACTAAAGGTAAAAGTAATTATACCTTAAGTACGTTCATGAGGAGCGAGGATAAGTTATTTGCAACGTTTTCTAGGGTCGCATATTAATGCTACCGAGTGGTCAGAGCATCAGAAATGGTTAGCCTACTCGTGCGGTATCCTTTAAGTTTTTAGCACTTCAAATACTTTCAACGTTTTAATTGAATCTTTTTTGGTTCTGGCATTACATATTGTGTTTTTATAGAAGGGCTCACAATTAATAAATTTATTTACATAACTAGATTTATATTATTTGATTATTGTTATTATTGCTGAAGAAATGCTCAGTTGTGGTTTGCAATCAAATTAAATTCATGCGTGGATATCTTTGGCCAGCTAGCCAAAAGAAAGGATGAGCCAAACACAAAACTACCAGCATGAATGTACATAGCCGAAATGCTAAATTTCCTATACACATACACATAAACGCAGAATCAGAGTCAGACTAATTCGCACCGACAGATACACATTTTAGTTTTGCAAATTAAATTTAAACTTAATAGAACAGATGCATATGTTTGTCAATTTAAATTATGAATAATGTGGTTTATTGTGCCCAATGTCTTAAATCTATGTTCAGACTAAGGGCTTCACTTCTGGCCAACCGCATAAGCCAAATGATTGATAGTTGCTACGTACGCCCACCCAATCGCAAGACATTTGGGGCGCATACAACAGCCCCATACAACTAGCAAAGTACCACATGGTTCGGATTATCAAAGAACCAACTCTACTACAAGCTGAGGAAGATAATCGGATGGCAAAACTAAGGCGTGCCGTTTAATTAGTGTAAAATATATTTTATTTTCGAGCAGTTTGAGTCATATACAAATTATATATTAATTAGTTTTGCGTAAGAAGAAAATCAAAGTCTTTGATGTTAGTTAAAAATTCGAGCTTTATGTTTTCCATGTGGGAACTTTAATTCCATATAATTAGGAAAATGTTCATAGTGTCAAAGGTTTATATGCTGGCGTGTGTTGCCAATGTAGAAGGGGTGGAGAATACACTAACCATACGCTGAGAGCCACTTTAAGTTATGCTTTTCATATTTTTCACCTATTGCAGCTGACATCGTATTACAATGAGTCGAGCTGGACAAACGCCTCTGAAATGGATACAATAGTTGGTGAGGAACCGGAACAGCTCTCCCCTGTGTCAATTGTAGTTGTTGGTAAAGTAAATGTCGTTGAATGTCTAACAAAAGAAACAGACACCAACCAGCATCGCCACACCACTCGAAACACCACCTTGGACGCGTACTTGTTCACTTTTTACAGCACACAGCAATTTATTTGCTGTTCAATTAGAGCACACAAACGCATGTAGTTTACTATACAGATACACAGACGCGCACAAATGTTTGCCATTGGTTCAACCCCATATGTACGCTATGTTTATAAATTTTCGTTAACTTTTTTTCAAACAATACATCACATGTCTAATCTGGCACTTTTCACCCTGCCGCAGGCATCTTTTTATCGATGCTGATATTTCTTTCGGTTGCCGGTAACATTCTCGTTTGCCTGGCTATTTATACGGAGCGAAGCCTGCGCCGCATTGGCAATCTGTTTTTGGCCTCATTAGCAATTGCCGATCTGTTTGTGGCCTCTTTGGTGATGACATTCGCGGGTGTCAACGATTTGCTTGGTAAGTACGAATATTATCCATAGCCAGTGTAATGGAAACTTACAATTGAAATTGTTGTGCCATGAATTTATGTAAAATGCTGCAGGCTGTCGCGCAAACAAACGACTCGACAATATGCAAAAGCTGTGTCACCATGGGGCCAATGGAACGTGTTGGTTGAAAAGCATTATGGTTGAGTCCATTTGACATGCCTGGCAGCGTTTAAAGCAGGCATCTTTTGTGCCTGTATAGAATGCCTTTTAAAGTGTCAGCTGCATTACACTCGCCAATGTATGTACTTGCCTGTCTTCCAGTGAGTACACAATGCAAATGACGGCTCATGTAGTCGCTTGCAAAGAGGTAAAACTATTTATCCAACAGAAATTTGAATTTTCTACCATGTAATACCCTGAATTACGCCGAACAGCAGGCCCCAAGTGAGTGGCAGCTACGCATCAAATTTTAACGTTCACAAAGCTATTAATTAGCAGGCTAAAACGAGAGCTAATAAGAATGTTTCAACCGACAGCTAAAACCTTATGGAGCAAGAACGAAGTAAATAAATGGCAATTAGCGACAGACGTTAATTTTCAACCGAATACAATAAAAATAACTTGGCTTAGTCCTAAACCTATTTAGCTTTTTACACCATTTTGTTTGCACGTTTTAACAAGAATTGTATTTTTATACCCTGAACCCATGTAAAATGGGTAAAGGGGGTATAATAGTTTTGTTGAAATGTATGTAACAGGCAGAAGGAGGCATGACCGACCCCTTAAAGTATATATGTATATTGTTGATCAGGACGACGACCTCAGTTGATTTAGCCTTGGTCCGTCTATAGGAGCGATCTCGAAAACTGCAAAAGCTAGAAAACTGATCTTGGTCTTATTCAGTTCGTAAATATCATACGCAGAATTAGTTTATCATAAGTTTATTTTTTCGATAACTCGCTTCGATTCAGTAATATTGATAAAAAACGATAACAACCTTTTGTTTTTTTTTTTTTACCATATTTCGGAGCTATAATATAATATAATATTTTTATTAAAATCGTATAGTAAGTCTGTAATGGTTTTCTGCAAATGTATGCAACAGGCAGAAGGAGGCATCTTCGATCTCATATTCTGGATCAGAAGTTGATTTCGCTATGTCCGTCTGACTGTTCGTATGAACACAGTTCGCAGACGCTTCTGTATGCGTGAAGATGTGAATTTGTGTATGTTTATGTTTCTATAAATTTAAATTGGTTTAAATTTATGTAACGAAAACGCGCTATTGGACTTGGGGACAAGCTGGTTATGTTCGAAATTTTAGTAACGATTATTAAAGGTTGTCTACCTTCCAAGATTGGTAACTCTAGCTTAAAAACTGTGGGAGTCATGGGTTTATCCTATTTGTAAGGATGGGGGCGTTGGGCATAGATGGGAGCTTAACCGGAATGTCACCACCAAATATAGTAACTCGAGCTTAAAAACTGTGGGAGCCTTAGGCATTTACGGCGAGGCGCGGGCATTTGGGGCGTTATAGTTGGCGTAGCCGGCGTCAAGCGTGCAGCTATCTACATACATACCAAATTGGTGGCTCTATCGCATAAATTGTGGGAGATATGTGTTATCGATTGGAGGTGTCAAATATAACGGCTTCTGCGATTACGGGGATGGGAGGGGGCGTGATCAAATTTTCCTGTGATGTTTGGAGGAGCATTTCAGTAATATACATCCCAAAGTTGGTGAGTCTAAATTAAAAATTGTGGAGGATATGGGCATTTCCGATTTTGTTAGGAAGGGGGCGCTGGAGGGCGTTCTAGTGGGCGTGGCCGAGATATTAATTTTGCGATCTTTTGGGGAGGTCACCAGCTATATACATACCATACAAGAACGGCCTTGGTTTAGGCAACAGTAGCAGAAAATGTGCTGAAGTGTAGTGATGCGTTAACTAACCTCAATAACTAAACGAAGCAGAAATAGAGACAGCTTTCACTTTGTGCCATATATGAAGCTACATATGTGTTTGTCATTTCGTTTGCCTGCCTTTACTTGAAAATAATAAACGTCTTTGCTACTTTAAAATGCTTCCAGCACTTGGTCTTCCTGGACTCCGCTCCTTGTATCGCTGATGCTGCGTTAGCAGAAAGTGTGAAAAAATAAATATTCTCCGCTTGCAGAGTGTTGAAGATAAAAAGCTTCTAGAGTGCCAGCAGAGGTGCCGCATGTCTAATACATGACTGTGTTTGTGCACATATTTATGTAGTATATGTGGATATGTGGACGAAGTGCCGACAAATATGAACATGTGAGGGTGCCAGTAAAACAAAAGTTGGCACGCTCCGCTTCAAGGCTGGAAAATCAGCAACGAAACGCACAGGCTTCAGCATATTTATACAAATTTGAACAACGATAGGCCAGAGGGAAATGCCAACAGCTGCGCTAGCTCACAAAGTACACAAGCAAAGTCGCTGAATATAAAATATACTCAAATTATTTGATGAATTATTCGACTTGCGTCGATAATATAACTGTATACTTTTACTAGCTTAGAGCTGCTATATTGCTTTGTATTGAATGTAGTATATGTATACGAACAAGCATATAAGTCATACATCAATCGGTTTAATAAACATCTTGACAAACTGTCAAATATTTTTAATGGGATTACCAAAGAGAGTTTACAGTGGTTTTTCAAAAAATATTAAACTTAAATTCGTCGATCTGTTTTTTGGGCCAATTGCAAAGCCACATAGCAACTAGAGCGCCTATGCGAAATCATATAAAACAAGTGCGAATGTTGCAGTCGGATGTAACCGATAGCACAATACTCGTTCACAGTTGAATAACAACTAAAGAATAGCTCCCATATATCAAACCCCCATAACAATGTCAATAGTGAACCGATTTTCACTTTTGATGGCATTTTGATCATAATTTGTCCTATATATTGACTCCACATTCAAAATATATTCATTTTCAAAAATAAAATTTGTTGGAATTTTTTGGTTAAAAAAGCATGTACTCCCTCCTTGTGAATTTTGAAAAAAATATTTTTTCAAAATTTAGAATTGCGAATTTATAGTTTTAATCGATTTTATTTGTCACTATTAGCATAAAAAACAACATTGAAAGTGATTTTAGCGGGGTCAAATTTTTGGTCAAAAATCATGCCAAAATCGACAAAAATTTTGACATGTAAAGTTGTCAGACTCCATAGCTATAACTTAGTCAAAAGTGAACCGATTTTCACGTTTGATGGCATTTTGATCATGATTTGTCCTATATATTGACTACACATTCAAAATATATAAAGATTTGAAAAAAAATTTTATTGAATTTTTTTGTCATAAAAGCATGCACTCATGTACTCAATCCATTTTATTTGTCACATGATATATGCGGGCGCGGAAGGGGGCGAGGCTGGGAGTTTTTTTACCGATCATCAAACAAGCTGACCAGTTATCTACCTTTCGAATTTGGTGACTTTATGAGCTATGGGGAGCATTCCAGCAATATAAATACCAAATTTGGTGACCCTAGCTCAAAAACTGTGGGAGATATAGATATTTCCAATTTTTTTGGGGCGTTCTAGTAGGCGTGGCCAGGATATTAAGGATGCAACCTTTGGACGAGGTCACCAGCTATCTACATACTACATTTGGTGACTCTATCTTTAAAATTGTGGGAAATATTCACTTTTTATTTATTTTCGATTTGAGGAGTATCGATATGTTATCGTATTGCCAGCCTTCCAGTGGGCGTGGCACAAACACTTTGTCTGTACATTTTTTATACCCTGAACCCATTGAAAATGGGTAAAAAAGTGTATAATGGTTTTGTGCAAATATTTATAAATATAGTTTTTTTTTTTAATTTTTTGTCAACCTTCTGACGATTTTGTCCGCCTGGTGTTTTAGCTCGATTTTACATTAAGAATCTTGCACAGCGGCGGCCCAAAATTATTACCTTAGAAGTATGCAATGGAGTTAAGCACATTTTTAATGTTCTGTTCACCTTCTAATGATTCAGTTCGCCTGGTGTTTCAGCTCGATTTTGCACTAGAAATCTTCGGCGGCCCAAAAATGTTATCTTAGAAGTATGCAATGAAATTTTGCACATTTTTAAATTTTTCTGTCCATCTTGTGATGGTTCTCTTCGCCGGCTGTTTTAGCTAAATTTTGAAGAGAATTTGCCAACCGACTACACAAAAGTTGCCCAGAAAGATTCTCCTAACAGCAATAAAAGAGAATTTGTGTTTTTTTTTTAAATATATTTCTTACATTGCTGTTTACATCCTTTTAATGTTCTTATATTTATTTTGTATAATATTGCTAATCCACCATATTTTTATTATATTATTTTCATTTCAAACAAGCTTATTGCAATACTTAAAAATTATATTGTACTTATACTGTATTATATAAATATACCTGAAATTCGTTGATAAATTAACAAATGACTTAAATTCAACGTGAAAACCTGAAATCTACGACTTTTACATATTTACCAATTGTTTTTAGGTATTGCTTAAATAAATGCATACCTACTAATATTTTTCGTCGGCACTTCAATGTTGTTGCTCGCAGTTTGCGTTAGCAGACTCTTTTTCAATCTGAAAATATACAAAATAAAACGTAATAACATGTAACATGTAAACATAAAGCAAAAATAAAATAATCATAATACATTTTGTACCGCTCTTTAAAGGAGGTGACCAGCTATCTACCCACCAAATCTGGCACCTCTAGCTTAAAAATAAAAACTATAGGAGATTTAGGCGCTTAAGGCGGGGCGGGTTCTTTTTGGGCGTTATTGTGGGCGTGGCCTGAATGTCAAGTATGGAATCTTTGGGGGAGATAGGCAGCTATCTACATATCAAATTTGGTGCTTCTGGCTTAAATGTACGAGATATACATTTTCGTGGTTTGCAGGGGCGGAAGGAAGCGTGACTGGGAAATTTTTTCCCGATCATCAAACGAGTTGATCAGTTAGATACCTTCCAAATTCATAAATTTTAGCTTTAAAACTGTTGAGATATAGATTTTCGCGTCTTGTGCGTGCGGGTGGGGGAGTGGGGGTACTGGCCGCAAATATTTTTCTGTAACTTCTGGGCGTGTTTCCCACTAATATATATCGCAAATTTAGTGACTGTAGCTTAAAAACTCTGGGATATATAGGCTTTTGCGATTTTTTGGGAGGGGGCGTTGGGGCGTTCTAATAGGCGTGGGCGGGATATCAATTTGTGGGGCAGAATACCAGCTATCTACATACCAAATTTGGTGGGTCTGTCGCATAAATTGTGGGAGATATACACGTGTTATCGATTGGCGCTGAGTTGATATGGCTATTGACAATGCTAGACGAAGATACAGACACAATGGACCATGGATATGTCGTATTAACATTTAATACAGATCAGCTGCACAGGTATTCCTTTGCTTATGCAACATTTGCACTCTTATAAAATTGGCGCACGTATTTATAATTTCCACGATTACGAAACCATTCCTGAACGGATTAGGTAGTCGTAACCCTTGATAAATCGAAATCTTACCTTCTGTGTCGCTAAAAAAGCTTTCTTTTGCTGATACGCCACTGATACGCTAAAGAGCTATGTCCTGTGATACGCTGGCGTGTCGGGCATAAAAGCCAAAATAAACATTATGAAACATAAAATCCACACACACACACATCCATAGAATTTAAATATGTTTCATTTTATCATGATGACAAATTAATGCTTTCATATATAGTCCAGGGACGGGACACAGCACCGGACATCCGCCATGTTAGTTGGGTCAGAGCACCACAAAGCTTTTGGAATCGGACTGCTTGGCGAGTCCTTTTTTACAATTGCAACGGATTTATAGAATTGCCATTAAAAGGGCAATTTTTTCAGCAAAAATCGTATATCAATAACATATGAGACATGAATGTATGTGCAGACTGGAATCCAGAGGATGGAGTGGATGGGAAACGGAAATTAATTTATAAAATCTTTCAAAACTCAATTTGTGCTTTAAATAAGTAACAAGCGAGAGGGCTCTAGTTTGAGGTTTGTAGTATATGATTTGCGATTTTTATGGTTGCTTCTTGCTCTTATATCTGCGTATGATAGGTATGAATTGAATGAGATCAAGATCAAAATATCCAAAATCGGAAATATTTAATCGGAAACATTTGCACAAAATTATACCCTTTTATACCATTATACCCTTTTTACCCATTTTCAATGTGTTCAGGGTATAAACAGTAAAATCACACATATGCCTCTGAGACTATGATGGCATGCTCTTTAGCAAAATACTGTACGAGTGGTAAACGAAACAAATTTTAGAATATATTCAATATTTTACAATCTACATATGTATGTTTCCTACTAAATTTTAAGATTTCAGAGACTACAAAAGCTAGAAAGCTGATCTTGGTCTCATTCGGTTCGTATATTCCATACGCAGATCAAGTTTTTTTCAAAACATCGATAACTCATTTCGTTTTCTTATTATCGATATTTATCGCTTTTTTGACTCGGTTTTTTAAGCATAACTCCCAAACTATAAAAGCTAGAGCCACCAAATTTATTTTTTTATGAGACATACAAAGAAATTAAATGTTTCAGGTTTTGGGTACCTCCCCCCAATCACCCACAATATTGATAAAACCATAAAAACAAAGTAAATCAAATACTACACACGTGAAAACTGGTTTGTAGATACATTTCGATTATCTTAATAAGTCCAGAAATTTTCATAACGATCGTACATTTAGTTTACGATCAAATCAAGAATCTATTTGCAGTAGTGGGGGTAAAGCGCAACTGCTTGGCAATTTCTGTGTACATGTGCACGCATACATATTCATATGCAAATTGTGTTGCGTTTTTCTAGGAATTTTTTTTGCAACGGTTAAGTTGAATTTTAGCACAGCCAAAGCAATTAGGAGCGTGGTCCAGCTGGTAAGAGTTGTGCCGCACAGCGTGGAGGTCCGGGTTCGAATCCGGCGACGGTTGAGCAATGTTGAATTCTTTTATTTTTTCGATATTCATAATTATTATTTTTATTATTATTTATTTGTACCGTTTTAATGACAAGTGCAAAATTTTCGTTTTCCTTGACTTTTTGCGATGGTTAAGTAATGTTATATCATATACGAATAGCGTGGTAGTGTGGTGCAGTTGGTAAGAGTCGTGCATCTTAAGACGGAAAGAGCGAGTTCGAGCCCCGGTTGTGGAACATATCTTTTTCCGTTGGTAATTGTTTTTTTTAAGTTTTTAAAAGGCTCAATACTCATCAACTGCCGAGAGTTTGTATGTATGTGTTCATTTCTGGGTTCAGGGTATCTACTAGTCGGGCGGTCCCGACTAGAGCAATCTCACTTGTTTAACTTGTAGGTCAGTTCACAGCTTTAAACAACTTTAAACAAGTAATAATCAGTCCAACAGTTTGTCAATAATTAGTTTTATATTTTGTTTTTACAGGCTACTGGATCTTTGGTGCGGAGTTTTGTGATACTTGGGTGGCCTTTGACGTCATGTGCTCGACGGCATCTATTTTGAATCTGTGCGCAATATCAATGGACCGCTACATCCACATCAAGGATCCGCTCAGGTGAGTGTCGCAACTAATCATGAGTATGACCATGTCGATGAGACTGTCACATGCATGAATTATAAAATTTTTCAATAGCTACAGCTGCCTGTCATTGCATACTCGACATGAACCTGTCGAAATAATTGTGCATCAATTGTCGGCTTAAAAACCCGGCGCTATAAATATTTTAAAAACACATATTGTTCATAAGGAAACCAATAAAATACACAACATAAAAAAATTAATAAAAAAAAAAAAATTGTCGGCTAGTAGAATATTCTCCTAAAATATACACAGCCTGTTATGTCCTATTGTCCTTCCTATTGATGTTAGTGTCGAGTGTCAGAAATATTCGTATTTGTTGTGCAAGTGAGTGGAAAATATATTGATGAGACGATGACGCTCCAAGAAAACCCGATTAATTATCGATTTATTAAAAACAAAGCTGCAAAATGGTATAGGCTCCCTCCGTCACTCTTCAGCAATAGATTTAGTATTCTCTCTCATGCATAGTACTCATCCCCCGAGTCGTTATCACAGCACGTCTCATTTTTCCGCTTTTTGTACTGCTACCCGACTTGTTTATTGCGCCGACTCTCATTTTTCGCAATACATAATTGTTTCATTAGTAACAGATTTACTGGGAATTACCGGTATTGATTTTTTGAAATTTTTTGGCAGATAAGACTTTTGTTTTGCGTTGTGTGTAAAACTTTTGCTGGCTCACCTACCTATGATATATAACTTTAGTTAGCTATATAACTTTAGTTAATATATACTTGAACATGTTTAGCAAGTCATGCACTATGCAGCAGGCAACTAGGCTAAAAACTTTTTATGTCTGTGGCAAAGTTGACCAAAATCGATAACATGAAAAAAGGCGACAGCCTTTGGAACTACCTGATTCAATTTTTATTTAATAAGCTTATCATATAGTCAAGCCAAATATTAATATAGACAGAAAAAATGTATTAATAATAACAAACGAAAAAATACTCCACACCGTGAATCAACCCCGCTGACCCTTCGTCTTAAGTTGCACAACTCATTACCACTTAATTCACTCACAAGTGTTAGATATAACATTACTTAAACATCGCAAAAAAGTCAAGGAAAACGAAAATTCTGCACTTGTCATAAAGCTTATCATATAGTCAAGCCAAGCTTATCATATAGTCAATGTTTTGAAATAAACTCGATCTGCGTATGGTATCTGAAATTGACGTGTTCTTATAGACAGATGAACAGACACACGGATATGGCAAAATCGATTCGGCTAGTGATGCTGATCAAGAATATATATACTTTATGGGGCCGGACTTGCCTCCTTCTGCCTGTTACATATATTTGCACAAATTCCTTTATACAGTTTTTACCCATTTTCAATGGGTTCAGGGCATAATTAGAGGCGTTGGCGAAATTAATAATAAATAAATAATAATAAACTGTGCCTATTAGCGTTGTTCAATTTACTTAATCTCTTAAATGTATACGAGTTTTACCTGGTGCTAACTTACATACGTACATATAAGTATACCTCCTCCATTGACTTACCACCCCTCATGGCTTGGTGTTATACAATACCTTGCTCCGTTGTTTGTTTTGCATTTTGCCAGTTGCCTAACTACGTGCACTATGCAAGTATCGAATTAGTTTGCTTTGTGGTGGTACATCCCCGCAGTCGAAAATGCCTGTTAAAAAATACAATACACAATGTGGAAAAAACATTATCAGCGTTTCGTTGGTTCTTAAATGCACACATAGTCGCAATTTTATAATTTATAAATTAAATAAAGTTTTCGGCAATGCTGCAACCACAGAACGAGAAGCTAACAAATGTTAGTGCAAAATACTATAATTTTGGACGAAATAAAACGAAAATGTTTGGCAAGTCAGCGGCAAACAGAAGCCAAAGAGGACCACAGCAATAAGGTTTCTCATACACACAGTTTCGTGGGTGTTCTGCTGAGTTCTGTTAAAAATGGCGCTGACCATGACAGCCAAAGACAAAGTCCCAGCAGATACACACGCAAAATTAATGTGGGCCAACGGCTGTTAAAGGCATACAAGGAGGATGGGGGTGGGCAAAGAGTACAGCGTTTGAAAAAAAGCTGCTGTTCACATATGACAGCGAGGCACTTTTGGCTGTGACTACCCCGCTGGCTTCTGCAGTGCGCTTGCAAAAAGCCAGAATAAATCCTTTGATGCTATTTCTAGCCAAGCTAAAAGGAAACTATTTGCAGCTCGATGTCTCGCGTTTCTCTTTTTAAACTCTTATATCCTATCTTTGTTAAATTTTTTGCTCCATTTGCAATTGCCGCATGTGCTACGCGTTTAACTTCATCTAACAAATTTATAAAAAAACAAGTAAGAACGTTGCAGTCGGGCGTTACCGACTGCGTTATACTCGTTCACGTTCGTAAATATTGATATTTTAAAAAATTTCGGTATTT
>SCDT01000873.1:0-26590 GCA_004143765.1 Drosophila melanica
AATAATTGCGTTCATACGGACAGACGGACAGACGGACAGCAAGACGGACATTGCACAAAACCAATATACTCTTTTCACTTTGTGAACGAGTATAAATAGTGAACTCGTAAAAAAAATTATAGTAATCATAATGGAAAGAAAATTAACCATAAAAACAGATAAGATACATATATGCCAAAAATCAATTCAATTAAATGAATATAAACACATACAGAATTGATTTATGTAAAAATAATAGCAACAATAAAAACTGATTAGAATTAAAAGACAAATATTATATTTAAAAAACAATATGCAACAAAGCAACCTCAAATTGATACAAAAAAAATTATTACAAACCTAAAACTCAAATAAGTAATTATAATTAAATTACCTAAATATTAGCCCAAAAATGAATTCACCGTAGCGAACATTGCGCATAATTAAATTAAAAGCACAAATAATAGTTTCAATCGAAATTCATAAATAATTGATGCCAAAAATTAAAAAAAAACCGCAAAAGCAAATCATATTTTAAACAAACATTAAGAAAAACAATTTATTATTTATGCGTTTAATTAAATCGAAACTTCGACTTTCGCAAATACAATTAAAACTCGATTTAATGTTGCTAAACATTTTCGGTACTAAATCAAATTAAATGTTACATTAAACTGACAAACCTACAAATATTTTGACAACTGCAAACAACAGCAACAAGCAGCTTATGGCTTAGAGATTGAATACATTTTGTTTTTGTATATTTACATTGGCAACAAAACTGCATTTACCTTTGTTTACTGTATTTGTTGTTGCTGTTGTTGTTGCTGTTGTTGTTGACGTGTGTTTGTGGTGTGTTGATGGCCTTACAACATATAACACACAAACACTCACACACACATACACGGCTTAGTTTATTAATAAACATTTTACGTACAATGCACAGATAATGAAAACGCGTATACGCGCCGTTGCCCGCGGCCTGACGTGTGCGTGTGTTTGGTTGTGTGTGCAACGCTTTTGTATTTATTAATAACAAAGTAATCAGACATTGTAATCTCCTCGCAAAGCGTATTACAGCAGTCATAACAATGGCAGCTCACGCTAAATATTCGCCCCCTCCCCCCCACAGCTTTGGTTTATCCGGCTGTCTTTGCTGCTGCATCCTCTAAGGGCCAGCGGCATTGTTGTTTGCCTTGGCGCACTTCCGCCTCAAGTGGCAGTAACAGCAAATTGTTTCACAATATTTTCTCTTTTTATCTATTTTTTTGTTGTTGTTGTTATTTTTGTATTCATTTCTAATTTGGCGCTTCATTTGGTTGGCTCGAAATCAAAACCAGCAAATGATTTGGCTCGCAGACCTCCGCTTAATTCTTCACTTTTGCTATCTACTTATTTTTAGGAACTTTCGGTTTGAGTTTATGGTGTTGTTTTTGTTATCATTATTTTTGCATTTTTAATTTGGCTACAATTTGTGTTGATTTTCGTTTGAAAATATGCGCCTGATTGCCTATTGGATAGGTGGGCGTGGCCCATATTGATGGGCGTATGGCGTGTTTATGAACCAATAGAAAAACAACAAACAAAATAAATCGTTCGCTTTGCCTGCTTGTCTGCCATTTTATGTTATTGCAACGAGCATTTTCTATGCAAATTGCAGCACATTTGGTGTCAGGCATTCGGTGCCACGCCCCCGCACCTCCGACCGCTCGCGCTGCCCTTTTGAACTGTTTCAATTGCTGATTGCAATTCGAGCTAAGAGTGGGTCAAACTAATAAGCAACAAATTAATTTGATGTGCATAACTTGCAGGCCTAATTAGACGTGTGTGTGTGTGCGTGTGTGGACATTGGTGTTTGTGTGCGCAACGATGCGTATGATTAATATTTATAGGCTTTGGCTTAAACGCTTGCATTCCGTGACAGATTATTCAAACGCGCAAAAAATATTGCTAAAATACGCGTTAACAGTTTTTGCAGCTGGCATTTAAAATTTACAATGTAAAATACGCCAAATACCAAAAGTTTTTTTCTTTTTTTTTTTTGTGTGTCAAATATTAAAAACCACATAAAAGCATTAAAAAAAATATCCTGTCAAGCTGAAGGCGGCAACAAAATTGAAGCGACAACAGCAAGAAATCAGTTTAATTTAAATTTTCATTTTTACCAGAAAACCACGCGCGTGTGTGTATGAGTGTGTGTGTGTGTGTGTGTGTGTGTGTGAGAAAAAGGGAAGTTTTAGCGGCGTATTTGGGCCGAGACCTTCTTTGGCGCAGACCCAAAACAAACAAAAAGAAACAAATAAGAAAAACACTCGTGGCAGGCAGGTCCGCAGAGGGGTTTGGGGAATGTAGCTGGAGTTGCAAAAAGTATTTATTATAATTATTTGAGATATTTTTCATTTAAACGCGCATTTCATTTGCTGGGCTGTGCAGCAAAGCGAACGCAAATGTTGCAAGGTCGTGTGGCAGCCCCTTCTTGTTGTACTTCAATGCATACAGAATGTACAAATAAATAATCAGCCAAACGAACAAGGACGAAGCGGAAGGAGGGGGCGCTACCAGAAACAACCACTTGGAACAAAAGCAGGAACCGAAGCAGGAGCAGGAGCAGGAGCACAGATAACGCTGCATACCTGTAGGCGTCGAACGTGCAAGCACCAAATTTAACAGGTATGCAAAAGCCACACATTAATTCTCATTCTCTTAATATACACTGCGTACAAGGCGAAAAGAGTATGTTGGGTTACAGCAATGTCGGTCTCGCTTTAAAAAGGGCTTTTAATTTATCGATTCACAGCTTAGAGAAAATCGCTGTTATTGATACTATCACAACGGAGATAATATTTTGCTAGTGTTAAATTTCAACGATTTAATAAGCGGATATTTGTAAATCAAGCATAAGCTATTGGGCATTTATTATAAAGTTGAAATAAGTAAACGCTTTATAGAATTCAGATTCATTTATCTGACCAAAAAAAAAAGAAAATATTCTTATGGCAATTACTTAAATACTTGAAGTTACAACTTTCTTAGATTGGGAACTATATTTGAGACTTAGTAATTTTAGTATTAAGGTTTTTGCACTAATTTGAGTACAAAATTCTTCATCTAATCGTAATTCAGTAAAGTGAAAATCGAGCCAAGAATATTGTTCCACATTATTTGATAAAACCACATTTTAAAGTCAATTTGATTAGGCTAACAGTTTAAGGCAGCTTACCATAAACTCAAGAAAGTTTTTTTCTTTAAGTTTTATAAGCTGATTAAGCCTGTGTGTGAACAGAGTATTGTGTAGTTGCTTAAAGCCGCTTGCACTGTTATTCTTCTTCTTCTTTGTTAGGAGTGGGTCAGCTGTTGGGTGGGTTGTTCATTTGGCTTGGCTTCTGAGTGGTTTCGTCCTTTGGCTGGTTTTAGTTTATTCATAAGCTGCAGTCGCAGCCCGACAACTAAGCGCTTAATTATTTAATTTTGTTGCACGACGCAAACGCTTTTCCACCCGCCACGGCGCCCATCCACTCCTCACATGGCCCTTTCGTGGATTTTGTTCAGTTTTTCGGTGGTTTCTGTTGCGGTTCACTGTCTGCCATTGTTCATGTCAGCTGTGGTATATGTGCGTGTGTGTGTGTGTGAGTGTGTGTGTGTCTGTGTGTGCTTTGAACTGCGCTTCACTCTATATACGTATACTTATTATAAATCCTATAAAATATTAAGTATACGTAATGAGCTAGTAAATTAGTTTATTAAAAAAATAAATGCATTTGCACAAGTTTCTCTTTTAGCTGCGGCTTCTGGCTACAAACAGGTTTCAGGGCTTGGCTGGAGGTGGGCAAACGGGGGGCGGTGAGTTAGGGAGAACTGTTAGGGAAGACTGTTGCGGTCTGTAGCAGCAATTAGTTAAGCACAAAGTTTATGTGCTGACTTGAGCTAAGGCTTTATATGATTTGCGTGTGGATTCTGTTGCTGTTCGGACTCATATTAAAAGAGGCTTGCGGCGTGTTCTATGCTGCTGTAGGAAGTGCTGAAAGTTAAGGCCACTTCATTTGCAGCACTGGGGATACAACTTGGCAAAGCTGTTGATATTTGTATACCTTTTGGAATGCGCAACAAAGCACATAGCTGAATAATATATAACAAAATAAACAAACAACTTCGAATACCCTCTAAAATGGGCAACAGATAATAGTTTCTGTAACAAGCAAGCAGCTTGGCATACTTAATGCAACTGCTCAGCTTGAATTCTTATAAAGGGTATTGTAAATATTTAACGATGTAATTTACACATCTGCGATTCCTGCAGGCTATATTCTTGATCAGTATCTTGATGAGTATTCTCGATTAGTTTATTATTAAACAGTTTAGTTTATTTATAAGTAAATTAAACGCACAGTGTAAAATCCACCTATAAATCTTTGCAACAAATTTATAAATTTTTATACCATTATATATACTATATCAGCGAGAATCTTAAAGAATCTTAAAAGAAGTAAATTATTGCTTCTTTTCAAACGTCATCTAAGGTATCTTTCCGTCGAGCATTTGTTGCGCCTCAAGTGAAATCAATAAACGCCTTCTGGCAAATCATATTGAATCTAATCTGTGGCTAATTTAGAGGAACACATCACTAATTAGTGGCTCCTTCCGTGACCGGCTTGTCATTTGGAACGACTACAGTCATTACTCAATGATGGCAGACGCACTGAATCAGCGATGTTCGTTATTCGGCATCAAGTATTGAATATTCGGCATTCGTTTATATGTATAATTAATAATTGAATATTGTTATATTTGATTTGGTGCAATCGCTCTTAAAGGCCCAAAACCAATCAACTGTTGAGTGCGTTAATTTATTCATGAAATTCTGCTGCAGGGTCCAACACGACCTGGTCATGCCTCATTAGCCCGAAAGTGGGTTGGGGTGTGGGGGACTGTTCGTAATTGTGGCACATTTGGTACGCTGGACACGCACAAAATAAAAGGCACTCCCAGCTAAATACATTCTTTTCCAATATGTTTTAGTATTCCTTAAGCTAATCCCGGTTACAGTCTTAATTCCCCGTGCATGACTTTGACATGTCGCCACGTGGACTCGCCGGGGGGTGCGGCCGGAGGTCAAGTCCTTGAACTTTTTGGCCAGTACGTGATGCGCTTGAAATTTCAGAAAAATGAATAAACTGCAAAATGCAGTGCCACTAAATTAGTGGCTGCCACGCCGTGTGGCAGGTGCAACTGAAACAGCGGCGGCTGCCACCGTGTTGCAGTTCATAAAAATCGCCCCAAATTAAACGCAAAATTCCGTAAAATTAACTACAAATATTGTTTGTTTACACAATTATTTGGCATGCAGGCGGAATAAACAATGCCAGTGTCAGTGGGTCAGTGGTTCAGTGGATCAGTCAGTGGGTCAGTTGCCAAGTCTGATGAGTTAAATGCATTGCAAAATGTGCAAAGTGCTGAAAATAGGCAACAGCGCGAGAAACATCTAAAACACAAAAAACAA
Source organism: Drosophila melanica (assembly GCA_004143765.1). Classification (NCBI taxonomy): domain Eukaryota; kingdom Metazoa; phylum Arthropoda; class Insecta; order Diptera; family Drosophilidae; genus Drosophila; species Drosophila melanica. The sequence goes on from SCDT01000873.1 coordinate 5,477, forward strand.
CAACAAATGTGTCAGATGCTTGCAATCGACTGTAATCGATTGCGCAATACCCTGTTCACACTTCAAAATCAGCTTAAATTAAATGGAAAAAAAGGCTTCTTGAGTATGGAAAAAGTGGCTTTACACCTAAGACTTATGCAACTTATGCAGTTACATTCTTCAAGTAGATCAGTTTTTGATATAGTATAAAATATATGTTCTTTTCTCGATCATTGCACAAATCAATATACCCATTTTCAGTTCATATATAGCGTATTAAATATTTTTTTTTTGTTCTCACCATTTGTGCAAATCAATGACGAGGCAGCTGCCTTCAACTTGGAACTGGCGCCTGTCCTGGCCGCCTGCCAAATCGGCACTTGACATGGCCGAGCCACTGGCTCAGACCTTGCTCTCTGCTCGGCTCTGCTCTGCTCGGCTCTGCTCAGCTCAGCTCAGCTCAGCTGCAGCGCCCAGTGTCAAGCCACAAGGCAGTCATTGACAGCCGCCGTGTGTGCACTTAAGTGCTGGCCAGAGGGTGATCGAGAGGGGAGGGTTGAATAATTTTAATTAAACTGTTGTTGTTGTTGTTGTTGTTGTTATTGTTGTTAAAGAAACATAAACGTTTGGCTTACTTGAAACAACAGACTCGACTCATATGCAAATTGCTTGCAGGCTCGAGCTGCAGCTGCAGTTAAAGCTAAAGCCAAAGCTAAAGCTAAAGCTGGAGCCAGTCTGGTCATATGCCCTGCATATGGCACGCATATAGGATAATGGTCTTAAGGCAAACAATGGCAAAGCAAAAACTGATGCAACCAAAGCAACAAAAAAAGAACACACAACAGAAAACAAAACAATACAAAAACCTAAGCCAGGGCCCAGAGCACAGAAACAACCACAATAAACAGACAACAAAATATGCAAGTGTGTAAAAGACAAGAATGCGCGACCGGAATATACCCATTATGCGATTCTGTAAATTGGTGCAAAGCAGCAAATGTTTTGAATTGTGCAGCTGGAATTTATGTGAAACAGAAATAAATTTAATTAAATAATTTCCAATTTTGAGTTAATTTAATATTATATTTCTTGTGTTAATGAATTTTTATCACAAAAAATATTATTAAACATATTTCGTAGTGAATTATTTAATTTAAAAGTAAAAAAAAAACCAAATTATTATTATTCTTCAAATTGTGTAGCCAACAGCTAATACAACTCGAATGACACGTTTCTCATGTGTACAGGGTATTAAAAGAAAGAAATGCTGTTGGGGTTTTTCCACAATGCATTCATAAGTACAACAATGCCAGTGCTGCCAGAGTCAGCTGAGGTTAACTTGGCCCCCACGGCACAGACTGTTTACCAGGAGAGCTGTTGGTATTGCTACTGCTGCACCGCTTCTCTCTCTCTCTCTCTCTCTTCTTCTTCTTCTTCTTCCAGCTGCATCCCCTGATTCTGGTGCTTGGTTAAACACCTGGGGGGCTGTTTGGCTCGGTTGTTTGTCATTGGGTTGGTTAACTTGATCATGTCACAAATTAGTAAGTCATCTCGCTCGTTGCCAGAGCTCCTTCAGCTCCTTCAGCTTCTTCAGCTGCCCTTGCTGTCTGCAAAAACGCTTTAAGCTGCTTACGCTTAGCTTTTAGATACTTTTGCCTCTTTGAGATTGCCGTGCGCTCCCGTGTTGGCTTGTTTGCCTTTTATTAGACTCATAAATGTGTTTTGGCTGTCGAATATGTTTACCTTTTTTATTGCTCCATATCTTTGGGCTTTTATATGTACACATTTACACACAGATATATGTACATATATATATGTATATATACATAATATATTCGATATATTGCTCACATTTGGTTATCTTTATCTTTGGCTTGATTTGTTTTAACAATTTTATAAGCTAAACAAAAGTGCTGCGCTGTTGTTGCTATCAATTATAAATGTTGTTAATTTTGCATGGATACCCCCCACCCTTGCGGTCCTCACTTTGTTTATGATGCAAATTTAATTTGATCAATCGTTGGCATTTTTCATAACCACAGCTAACAAATGGGTGAAGGGATGTTGTCAGCGGGGGGATGCGGTTCTGTGGACATTTACCTGCATGCTGCTCTCCAACCAACAACAACAAAAACCACATTTAATTTGCTAGAAACTATTGCATTTTATATAATATTCAAGGATTCGAAGATATTGCACAACAAACGAAACCAACAAACCAAAGTTAGTTAAACAAAAACTTTATTTGCAATTCATTGAATAAAATATATTTTAGTGCTAAAAGTTGTAAATGCTGCAAACAATCTTTTCAAAATTAAACACAATTTGTTGAAAGAATGTAAAGAAAATCATCTAGATAAACTCATCTCTGCTCTATCACACATTAAAATGTGAACTTTCATAAGGAAATTTTGCTACCTGATTTTCAAATAAAACTTTATTATTATTTAATTCCAAGCCCAAATTTAATTTGACCAAAAATAATTTGACAAACGAACTTTTATGAAATAACGAATAGTTAACTATTTAATATTTCTTAAAGCAGTTCAAAAGATTTCTTAAAGCGCTTTACAAAAAAAATATAGTTAAAGGTAACAATGTAGTTAGGAAGAAAGAATTTTCTTTTTAGTTTTGTTCAGCAAATATTTTATCTGACATGCACTTATATTTATACATGAATATTTATGTGTTTATTCCCCTATCTCCTCCACGTGCCGTGGTATACATGAAACAACCTGTAAACATTCTGTTTTCAGTATTATTTCCCAGACAAATATTTTGCTTATGAGTAATAAGTTTTATGTTCTACTCTACTTGATGCAGCATCTGCTGCTGCAGTTGTGTGCTAAGCGCTCCGCCTGGTTGCTCAAAGCTTTTAGCGAGCCCGAAGCCAAAACCCAGCCCCATGTGAAACACAAAACCCCAACTCTGACTCCGACTCCGACTCCGACTCCAATCCCCACCCTAACTTTAAGCCAGCCAGCGCAACTAGTTTCAACAATATTGCGCATACAACCCGTGGGCTGCACATTACAAGCATTCGGATGATAGATGGCCAAAATGGTTGGCTGAATGGATGGCCAGGGGCTTTTGCAACATTTTTCACGCACAGCATATGAATTAATTTCCATTGCAAATTCCGGCAACACCTTTGCGTCAATGAAATGCAAACAAATAGGGAAAAACCAAATACCAAATACCAAAACCAAACACAAAGATGACGCCGCGTAAACAAGGCCAACACATGGCAGCATAAAAACAGAGCGAGAGGCAACTGTAACAAATATAGAAACTTGTGCCGACTTCCTATACTATATATAGAAAGACAAATATATATCCAAAACGATTGTTAGAGTGGGGGAAACAGAAGGAGAGTGTGTGTGTGTGTGTGTGTGTGTGAGTAGAAGGGTTGTGTGAGTGTCTGCAAAACGCCAGCAGCTGCTTTTGCCTAGTTAATGAATGAATATGCATGAGATCTGCCTTCGTGTGTGTGTGTGTGTGCGTGGGTAGAAAGGGGTATTAGTGAGTGAGTTAAAGGGTGTAAATGGGGGCTGGTTACAAATGTTGAGCTGCTGCTCGATTGTTTGATGACTCGCTTCTGGCCTCATTAATTTCTGTCGCTTATCAAATTTGTTTTTTTTTTTTTATTTAGTTGTTGTTGTTGTTATATTATTAATTTTTGGCGCGTCGAAGCAAAGTTTATTGTTATTGTTGTTGTTGTTATTGTTGTAGATGTTGTTACTGCCCCAATATTTACCAGGCCATTAGCGCCATTAATCTAATGAATTGCTATTGAACTGTAATGGCAAAGAAAGCCGCTGTGCTTGGCCATTCTAATATACCTGCCTCTGCCACTGTTTCTGTTTCTGCCCCTCAGTTTTGTGGACTGACATTGATAAACAAGCCTCGGGCGGAGCCGGAAAGTTTGGCCAGCGCACAGCTGTCCGACTTAGCCTTTAAAGCCTTTTTAAATATACTTGTATTCCCTGTAATATGATGAAATTTACGCGTACTTCTCGATAAATGATTATAAATAATATTAATACAAAATTCTAAGAATAATGTTAATTTTCCAATCCAATATCATAATCGAATTTAATCTACATTCATTTGATTTTGGGGTATTTTTTTTATATATATTATTTTAATAAGACACAATTAACAAATATTTTCAAGGCTACTTCACGAACATATCAAATAAAAAGACCCGTATACGAGGTAACAATCTAGCGGCAGAAGCATTACTGAGATTAAATTTCTTCTTCTTTAATGTAAGCCTACTTGCCTGCTAATTCCTGACTGCGTTGCTTGGCTAATTAAATCAGCTGCTTGATTTCGGGATTGTTGCTGCTTTTCGAAGGCTTACACAAAGATTTTACTAAAACGTTCACTCAGTTGTGCTCTTAAATCCGGAGCTCAATTTGCTTGACAACTAACAACAACAACAACAACAACAACATGCAATATAAAGACTACTTTATTCCGGGCTTTAAAACAGTTGTTTCCAATTTTGCATATGGCACTGAAACTTTCGTTCTATTCTTTTTTTTTTTTTTTTGGTAGTTCCCTGAAGTTCCCGAGGCAGTCGTGCATAATTTTTGGCCTTATGCTGCTCGCTGTGGCAATCGCCGTGCGCCAGCAGCCAACTAGCTCATAAAAATAAGTCGGCTCAATGGTGACAGCCGAAGTTCGTGTAGTGTTTTTGAGTCAACACGTGCATATTTCATAGCATCGTATTAAATATTAATGGCAAGTGTTCTGCACGGCAAACGTTTTGATGTTGGATATTTATTTTGATTTTCATTGGGTATATATTTTTAATTGCATGTTTTCTTTTGTAGTTGTTAAATCACTTGAGAGAATGGCCTAAAATATTAAATGTGCTGCTACCGAACTTTGACCTTGGTCGGAAATTGAAATTTTCTTAAGTGTATTTGCTTTTGCATATCTGCCTAGCAGTTTATATTTTGGCGCATTTCTGAAGCACTTTCAATTTTAATTAGATAAATACATAGTGCGGGGCATTTTTCATTTATCCATTTGCCCAGCCCAGCTGGCGCGGCGGGTGGCAAAAATTTCAGCAACGAAATACTCTGAATGGCATTCCAATTGCTTGGGCAGCAAGCGAAAGTGCTGCCAACCGGTTTGCACAGTGACTAATCTTAAATTTCCACGAAAATGCTGAGCATTTTTTCTGCTTCTTAGTCGCAACGTTTCCCTTACCTCGCTATCTTACCTCACCTGCCGTGTAATATAATAGCAGCAGCTACTTGACGTGCCTGTTGTCGTTTTTTTTTTTTAGCTACTTTTCGATTTTCGATTTAGCCATTCAATTTTCTGTTGCTCTTCTTTTTTTTTTTGGCTACAAAACAATTTGTTTATAGCGCGTTGTTTTTGACATATTTATGCCGGCGGCCGGCGATCCACGCCCTCTTTTCAAAAAACCCCCCCAAAAAAGGAAGAAGTAGCTGAAAACAAAAAGTAAGCAACGCCCTTTCCAAGACTGTGTCTCAGTAAATGTGGCCCAAAACAAAGCAAAACAAAAACAACACTAAAAAAAAGCACACACACACACACACACAACTTTTGTGCCTTTGCCTTTGCATTGTTTGTTTGCGTTGTTGTAATTGTTGTTGTCTGTGGCACAGTTTACTGTTATGCGCTTCAAGAAAGTCATTATAGAAAAGTGCTCAGACTTGGGCACCATAAAACCGAGCTGTACTGCAGCTTAGCCCGGGCAACAGTTGTCCGTCTTGAATGCCCGGGATTAAACTTAATAAATGTGCCTGCGCTCCACAGACAGACAGACAGACAGACATATGCATGTTAATTTATTCGAATGCAAAGCTGTCTACAGTAGCTGCGGGTTCACGCTCGAAAATAAATTAACTAGAACGGGTCGAAATTGCCCAGATAAACTGCGTCGATTTTTAGTAGATTTATAGGTTAAGTGTTTTAGGCCATATTTGGATTTACAGTAAGTGCATTGACGCTTAAAACTTGACTCGAAATTCAAATATAATTTGATTGTGCGTGCTCAAGGTTCACGAACCTTTGGTCGACAGTCAGAAACTCAATTTTGTTTCAGTTAACAACGTTATAACAGTTTAAAGGGGTTACCAGGCTTGAACCATTATACGTCTAAATATTATTTAATGTCTAGTTAGTCCAGAACTATTTAATTAAATGTATAAAATTTTTTAGCTTACTAAAGTATTTAAAAAGAAATTTAAATTTACTTATGTTCAATAATGAAATTCAATTCATGAAATCCTCTTTTTTCCTGTGTGTATCCAAAATATAGAACTATAGTCCATAAGCGTTTTATAATGGGATTTTCCATTAACTTGCTTTGCATAAACAAGTTCTTAATTTAAATTTAAGCTTTATTAGCAGCATTTTTTATGGCTTATAGCCGTGGCTTATAATGACAACAGCCTTTTCGATGGGTTATACAAAATTTTACTTGGCTGTTGAAACGCTCAAACTCCCCCTCATACCCTAAAAAAGCTATTTGCTGGTGTTGTTACTTTTAAAACCCTAGCTAAAAACCAAAGTTCGTAACCTGTCGAGTTTCCCTTTTTTTTTTCCAGGCCCCTTCCCCCTTTTCTCCTCTAAACCCCCACCGAAATGCCCTATCCTGTGTATCTGGCGCCTCGGCCTCGCGTGCTTGGCGCGCATTTCGTGAGACTTAAGTGGGCCGCCCCAAAGTAGATACGTTACGTTACGTTACGTTACGTTACGATGCGATGCGATATATTTATTGGCAGCGCCAGTTTCGCGCTCGTTGTTTGCGTGGGCGTTCGCTGTTGTTGTTTGCATTGTTGTTGCTCTTGTTGCCGTTGTTTTTGACAGCGCCTTTGCCCAAAATCGAATTTATTGTTTTAATGCCATTTCAGACGCTGTCGCGCTGTTTCAAGCTCCGAAAAATTGCCAATTTGTTTAGAAATTAGCGCGCTTCTTTAGCATGTAAAATGAAAATCAATTTCCCAGACCCCCGGCCTCAATGTACTCTATATTTATGCTCTTGTTGAAAATAACCTTAGTTTTATGTACTCAATAAACACTTCAATAAACAATTTAGCTTAAATTGCAATATTTGTGAAAGCTGAAAGCTAAATTCTAATATCAAATATTTGTTATACTATTGCGTTCTTATAACGAAATATGCAACGCTTCTATGCGATATCTTCGAACTTCTGAAATATATATATTCTTAAGCAGAAATATAGTTGTTTTCGTCTGGTATCTCTGTCTCTTACTTTTAAAGCTGGCGGCAAGAAATTTGGCATTTGAGAGAATTTGTGTTTTGTAAGATATTTTAAAACCAATATCGAAGTACTATATCAAATTTGATGAATAATTATATAGTGCACACATCTTTCAGTGTTTGCAAGAAAAAGTATTTAATTTTTGTAAAACTAAAGTTAACTGTTTCTTTCTTATTTCTTAAGTTCCATAATTCCTTTAAACAAAGTTCGAACTCAGTTCTCAAACTAATAAATATTGTACTTAAATATGCAAATTCACTACGATAAATATTTAAATATTAAATGTATTAATATTTAAGAAATTTACCCAAAATCGATTGGAAAAGCCCATTAAATATTAATCATAAGTTCAGGTGTTTCTTAAAGTATACTTATTTGTATTGTCCCCTTTTTTTCTGGTCTTGCAGCTGGATTTGTGGCTGCCACACAATGAGCGCCGGCGGCAACACCACCAGCACCACCAGCACCACCAGTAACACGACTAACATCAACATCAACACCACCGCTAGCAGCACCAATGCTAGCAGCAGCAGCGGCTCGACGCACATCTTTCGCTCGCTGTCATCGGAGAGCCAGAAACGGGAATGGTCCAAGCGGCTTTCATTGCGTGGCATGCGTCACGGCGGTGCTGCCACAGCGGGTCTGGCTGCGAGCAAGGAGGTGAGCATGAACTGACAAAAAAAAAAACAACCACAACAACACCACAATAAACAAAACTGCGCTAAACTGTTTCATCTGTGCAGGAGGGCGGAGCAGGCACTGCCGCTGGAGCCGGCACGGGCAAGCACAGGAAGCTCTTCAGTCGCTCCGCCTCGCTGAAGCAGGCGGGCAGCGGCGGCGGTGGCGGTGGCGGCAGCAGCACGCAAGCCTCGATGGAATTGCATGTACCTGGGCACTCATCAGCGGCCGGTTCGCCATCGGGACTCGGGCAACCGCAGCCGCTAACGCAGCCATCAACGCCAAAGAAATCCAATTGGGAGGTGATCGAACATTTCAATACCAGCGCCAAGGGAGGCAAGGCGATGGTGAGCAGCAGCCTGATTGCGGTAAGCATCCAATTGGAACTTAAAGAGAGGGGGTGTGGGGGTGGGGAGGGGCGTCTGGTTTTGGTTGAGTCTGCCTGGATTGGCATCAATTAATTTGTTTGGCTAATGGACAGGCGCCGTGCTGGCTGGGGTTCTGCGATTTAAATATTTAATTTGATTTGGCCATAAGCAGCGGGTAGCTAACGACTTGGAGGCCAAAATTAAAATACAATTTGCACGGCACAGCTGGGAGTTGCCCGCGGGTCTGACAGGAGTGTGTGGGTGGGGAGAGGGAGGGGAGGTTGAGGTTGAGGTTGACGTAGTCGCAGCATTTAAAAGTTTGTGCATTGTTGGCAGCAATCCGGTTGTTCTTCTTGGTTTGTGCCATCTCTTGACAAAAAGTTAACACCTTTTGCTTTCGCTAACAAGCGATGTTTCGTGTTGCACACACACACACACACACACACTCACATACATACACACAAGGGGCCACTTTACAATATTTGGCATGTGTGTGTGTTTATTTGAATTTGCGCTCGTTGCTCGCCATTTGTCGAGACTCAATTGAAAAAGTTGATGGCGCAAAAAACGAAAAGCGACGCTTTGGCTATCGAGTGTGTGTGTGTGTGGACCAATAGCGAGCGGATAGCAAGGGGGGTGCTCCCCATCCTCTAATGTGGCATACAAATGGACGGCAATTTGTTTAAAGATGCCACGCGGAATATCAAAAAACACAAACAGTCAAGAGTTTTGAATTGAAAATAAACAATGTGCAATCCGGCGCGGGCGTATACTTAATTTGTTTATATATATGTATATATATATATATATATATATATCGATGTCGTATACAGCAAGAGCTAAAACAATTTAGCATGTATTTCGGAACAGAAAGAAATTCCTTATTACAAACAGCAGTTTTAAAATATGGAATGTTGTCTGCAGTCTTGCGGCTTTATATTAATTGTCTAGCAAAGCAATTTAGACCCCTCTATGCGATTCTCAAAAATGTTAATTTAATTTCAGTGATTTGTGTGTGTGTTGTTGTGTTGTGTTTTTTATAGGTAAGTGGTATCAATTTTTTTCTCACTCTCTCACTATACCTTAATTCTCATTCTTCTTTGCTCACATACCCTCTTACTGTCTCACTCTCGCCCTCTCTCTCTCTGTGTCTCTCTTTCTCTGCCTCTCTCTCTCTCTCTCTCTCTCTCTCTATCTTTGTCTTTGTCTCTCTCTTTCTCTCTCTCTCTTTTTCTATCACTCTTTCTCCCTCTCTTCCACTTGTACTGAGATAGTATTCCCTTCTCCCTCTTTTGTATATTTTTATACCATGTTTCAATCTAAAATTTGCAATTTAATATTTGTAAAAATAGGTATAATCGTTTAATGCAAAGCTATGATTAATATGATTATATTATTGAGCACCATCAATTTGTCGATTCAACTTTCGGCCCGCCTTCGTGTTAGTACCAATGTTAACAGTAGCCATTTTGCCAACATTTTACTCGTAAATTGATTTCCCTCATATCCTTTTAAATTTGCTGCCTCATGCGTCATTTTAACGCAAATTAAATAATAAGGCCAAATAATTAATATTTATAAATGTGTGCCAATAATAAATATAAATAAATTTTAATTAAATTTACAAAAGTGCAAACTTACATTACTTAAATTGTGTAATAAAATTTGTTCTCTTTTTCTTTTGTTGCAGGCGGGCATCACACGCTGCAATATAGACGAGTCCATTGATTCAACCAACTCGAGCTCCACCTGCCACAGTCCGATGATTTATCAGCGGGACGAGACGCAGCTGATGCAGCAATGTGAGTAGCACCGGCAACAACAAAAGCGTAAAGTTAAGCATGTAATCGAAACCAGATACCACAAAGCAGAATGAGGCAGGACTCGAACATCGAACATGGCTAATAAAAATGCCAACACGCAGCAAACGTGCATCGGGCGTTGAGCATGAGTGGCAATGCTGTGGGCTCTGTTCTCTGTTCTCTGATCGAAGAGCTCTGACTCAAATGTCACAAGTTGATTGTCATTGTCATATTGAATTTGACGGCGAGGCGGCTTCTCGGCTTTAACCACACCCACACACACACACTACTTCCTTCTCCCCGACCCCAACAAACGTTGCCTTGGCAGCCATTTTGATATATTTCACTTCTTTATTCATCTATGAAGCTGCCTCAGTGGCACGTTGTATAGGGCTGGATGCTTGCTTTTGATATAGTATACACGGATTTCTATAGAAATTTACATAATCACGTCTGGCATTTATTTATTGATGCATGCACGAAAAAAAAAAAGAAAAAACGAAAACATATTTTCATATGCGGGCAACACGCATAGCTGTTATTGTTGTGAGTGTGTGTGTGTGGTTTTATGTGGGGTCAGTTGAACGATTTTACAACATTTTATGGCATTGTCTGTGCGTGTGTGTAAGTGTGTGTTGCATTCAAAGCGAGCTTCACAACAATGTACACAAATCGAAGGCAAAAGGCGATAAGCGAGTGCGTATCAGAATACAAATCAGGATCAAAGTATTGTGTGTTTGTGTGTGTGTATGTTGCAGCCACAAGTTGCAAATATAATTTCCATATATTAAACTCTGCCAAACGCAGCTCGTTCAACTGTTAACTGTTGTGCATTATTAACAACAAATTGCAATTGAATACCACGTCTTACGCACTTCAATTTCCACTCCAATTTCCATAACCAATTAAACCACAGCCTGCAGGCGGTCAGCTGGAAAACCTTTGGCAAATAAATACAATAAATGTTGGCAACATTTCAGGGCTGATTTTGGCATACACTGAATTTCCCAGTTTGCCAATTTTACCACTTAATTACAGACACGTTGCATTGGACTCGTAATTAAAGCAAAATTTACCGCATCTCTTTGCAGCCGATGCAGCCGATGGCCGCAGCAATGTCGAGGCGAACAATCCGAGCACCTCGGGCACCCAAGCAGCTAGTCCGAGCATTTCGTTCTGGTATCGCCTGAATCGCATCATTCTGCGTCTTTGCTCGACGCATCAGTTCAAGAACCTGCAGGTAAGCTACTTATTTCATTTTTTTTTTTTTCATCTTCCTCCCTTCTAACTAGAAATGGGAATGGCAACTCAATTGTGGAGCTCAGCGTCGTTTCATTTTCCATTTTCATTCTCATTTTGGCTGCCTGCAACAAATCCCTTGAAACCGTTTTCAACAGTTGTCAAGGCGCAGGATTTGCGCAATTTGTATACCGCCTTCAGAAAGTGAAAGGAGTATATTGTTTTGATATTTGGAATATATACAAAATTTTTTGTTGATTCACTTCTATAAAATCACATTATCCCTTTCAGCTTGAAAGCTCGATGTAGGATGTTATTTCATATATGTAGTTTATTGATGATCTCCCCTATATATGACAGAAGTATTTTTTAGATACGCCTATTTTGGGCGTGGCAAATCGATAAAATCCACATATTTAACTAAATACGAATAATATTAAGACTATTTACTGTAAACGAGTATTCTTCAGTCGGATACACTCGGCCGGCATGTTCATACTTAATTTTTGTTTATCTACTTATGGAAATTATTTTTTCTTTATCTTCTATTTATTTTCGCCAAATTTGGCCAGGTGGAAATGCTCTATCAGCGTTATTTTCTGCGCATGAACCAAAGCAATACCACTCACATTTTGGCCCTGCTGCTGACGCTGATTCTGGCCTTATCGTGCACGCACATCGTTTTTACCACGCTGCAGCTGCGCCGCGGCAGCCTCGCTCCCGCCACGGGCCTCACATCGGCGACGATCAGATTGGAGCGCCTGTCGCTCGACTCGAATGGCAGCAGCGCGAACCTGACGCACTCTGCGCCAGTGCTGCCCACACACCAACCACAGCAATTGTCCCCAACGATGCTGGTTACGCCAAATGCAGCACACTCGTCGAATGGCATTGAAATGGCGCCACAACGCCTAAGAGAGCCACCCAACTGGGTGCGGGGGCGCCGCCAGAAACGCAAACATTATCGCAGCTTGCACAAGCATCGCTACAAGCAACACCAGCATCGAGCCAGGTGAGTGGACACAAGTGTTGCCAGTGTGCTGGCATTAAAGCGACTTGTTTTTGGTAGTATTTAAGAATGGCAAACTTGAGTTGGCAAAACTTGGGTTTACTTGTCCGGCTTTCTGTTTTCGCATATACATATATAAGAAGAAATAAATATACATATGTATGTATTTAATATTTCCCTCAGATTTAAACCTGGATACATACAATTTATCCAGACAAATTACTGAAGGTTTTTTCCAAATAACATACACAAATTTTGCTGTATTAAATCTTTATCAAAGGCTTATTAAATACATTTATTGCGGGTAAGCCGCAAAAATTCATATTTCATTAAATTTGGCACAGAATGGATAATCCATTCTTCTTGTTTAAGCTTTCATTGCACAGTGAACGAGTATTGCGCTGTGGGTTACACCCGTTCCTGACAATTTAAATCTTTAGTTTTTTTTTTTAGTATTTTTAAGCAACTGATAAGTTTTGCTTATAATGAGTTCAATTTGGTTTTATTGAAGAACTTTTCAAAGTAACGGCTAGATTAATTATAATTAAATTATAACTTTTTATATTGAAAGATTTAGTCTAAGCTTCTATTGTAGTCTTGAGTTGGTTTCTATTGAAAGTGCGCTTTTTAAACAGAAATTAAGTTGTACAATTTTATTTTGTAAGTGGACTTAAATAGTTAAATGCTGGCAGACCCGGGGACTGAATAGGAACTTCGGTTGTTTGCTCAGTTAGTGGTTGAGTTTGGCATTTTGACAGGCGCGTTATGCAAACAAGTTGTGCGTTGCCCGTCGAGGCGCACGCATTACGCATACGCCCCTTCAATCCTTGGCCAACCCTTGGCTGTTTTGTGCGTGCGTCTGACAAGCCGCCAAATTCAATCATTGAGCGCAGGGCGCCCATAAAAGTATGCTACATTTTGGCCGCGTGCCGCTGCAAATTGTTTTTGAAGTTAAAATTAGAATTGAAACAGGCGCCAATAACAAATCGCATGCAAGCTGCGAAATTGCCAACATAAACACAAAGAGCTCTCAAATATTTCTGTGGGACCGACTCGCACCAATTTTGTGGCAATAAACAACTCAACAAATACAACAAACACCACAAAAACAACAAAATACATCATCAGATCTTTGGACCAAATTCGAGTTAAGGCATTTACATTTGCATTTACATTTCGATTTCGTTTTCGATTTCCATTTATTTTCATATTTATGCCGTCAAAGATGGATAGTGTGTGCGTTGAGTTGGGCTAAGCCAATGCCAGACTTATTGATATGCGTATAAAAATTGTTTTTGTATTGACTTCCTATCAAACTTCCCCCTTCTGCCTGCTTACAGATACAAAATTCGTGCCAAACGTGCCGCTGTGCAGCAGCTTGTTGACATTGGCGCCGCTGCTGCTGCCGCCGCTGCTGCTACTGCTGCTGCTGCTGCTACTGCTGCTACTGTTGATGTTGATGATGGCATTAAGCGCTTTACGGAGCCGCACGACAACAATGAAGCCCGCCGGCGCTTGTCCATCAGCAGCCGGCAGGCACGTGATGAAGTGTTGAAAAGGACGCTGTTTGATGGCGATGTCAACGCCACGGAGCTGACAGAGACCGAGATGGCAACGGAGACGGAGACGGTGACGGAGGCTGGTCTGTTTGGTTTGGCTGATAATTTCGACAATCCATTGAATTACACGCATGTCCTGTACGCGCTGATTACGCAAATTGATGAGTCTGTCCTCGTTTTTCTCATTGTCATGCTAATCTGTGGCATCGTCTATGCATGTAAGTGTTTTTTTTTTGCCCACAAATTGCTGTCAATTGTCAATTTTACTGCATTTACTTTGAATTTTTAATTGTTGCGCGCTATTCCCCGTTCCATCTGCCATTCTTTCATTTTCTATTGCCCGCAGTCCTTTTGTGCATACTCTCCAAGCCGGCTATGAATGAGATATTTCTGGTGCTCGTCTCCTACGTTATATTGGGCACGTTTCTGGCCATTGAAATTGCTGTTAGCTATGCCATGCAGCCCAGGTTAGTAGTGGGGTGGGATTGTTTGGATTGTTTGCTGGCTCGCAGCTGTTGCCCGGCAGCAGAAATTAATCATCCCATCGGCTGGGAAACGCTAATTGCGTCCCGGCCAAAATTAGAGGAAAACAAAGAAAAGCGTGCAAATAAAATGAACCAACAAAGAAAGAACAATTTTCTATGGCTAACCAGAGTTTAAATACCTTACCAGACAAATTATGGGATATCATTTTTTAGTTGACTGAACAAATATGTTTTCGAACAAAAATTTAATTTACACAATAATTGTTCCCAATTTGTTCACATTTTTTTTTTTGTTGTGAATTTCGTTAAAATAGCTCCAAAAGCAAAATTTGATTTTTAGGGAATTAATTTCATATAGTTCCCCAATTTTGCCAATATTTTTAAATATATTCTATGAGCAAAGTTAGATGCGTTTTTACTGAGTTGATATTAGTTTTTCATTATTATTTGCTGATTATACGATATAGTAATCTGATTTTAGTATGATTTTGCCAGCTGTTAGCAGCTCTTAATTTTTTTTGGAATTGTAGACCTTTAAAAAAAACAAGAAAATTTAAAAAAAAAAACAAACTTTTCGGGATGCATATATATTTAAAGATATCTGCTTCCGGATTATATTACACATTTCACGATACATTTGTGATGATTTAAGCATTAAGTGGGGGAATAGCTTTAGATTTGCATTGCCTTTAATTGAAAATGCAACTTATTGTTATTGTTGTTGCTGCAGTAAATCGTTCAATGGCAGCGCCTGTTGCATTGTGCTTATCTACATGACGTACACGATGTTGCCGCTGCGGTTGCGTGAGTCGCTCATCGGTGGCATGCTGCTCAGTGGCACGCATTTGTATAGCTGTCTGCATACACAATATACGCAGGGTAAGCAAGAGGAGCTGCAGGAGCCGCCGACACTGCCGTGGCATGAGGTAAGTCGACCATTGTCTCCTTTCAGGCTGCAACCTGCATTGTTTGTCGCTGCCACAAATCAAGCGTTGCAGCACATCCATCAACAGGTTCTGTTTCAACAAAAGCCGCAGCTGCGATACCCCCCGCTATGCAGCCTAGGCGCGCATTGGGGGCGTGGCATTGTCCCACATTAAAGCGATTTGCGCTGAGCACTTAATGCCACAAAATGTAGATACACTCGGAGAGAAAATTGCCACAAAAGTTGAAAAATTCGAGAGCTGAAAAGAAAACTTAAGGGCAGTTCTCAATTTAAGAAGGTTTGAGCTTGTTTTTATAATGTTTTATTAAGCAAGCAAATTCCTGTACAAATTCAAAACATAAGATATTAATGTTTAAATCAATTTTGGTTCGTTCTGAATAAACAAATATATTTCTCCGAGTGTGTGCTTGCGCACGTGACAATAAATTCAGTTAAAATGCTCACGAAATTTATTTAGCACACACGCATAAACAGGGAGTTCAGGTGAAAACCCTAAATAAATGAAATTAAATTGCCGCAAAATTGAATAAAATTGCGTCTCTTTGTATATATATTTATGTGTGTGTGTGTGTGTGTGTGTGTGTGTGTGTGTGCGCGTTTGTGTGTTGGCTCGTAACTGGGCTTTTAATGTGCTCTCGTTGACATCGATATAGATGCTAATGCTAAAATGCCATTAAAATTGTAGCTGCTGTGCACCTGCATCGCCCTGTTGCTGGCCAATCTGACTGGCATCTACACGCACTGGCCCAAGGAGAAGGCGCAGCGCAAGGCTTTCATTGAGACGCGCCAGTGCATCGAGGCGCGTCTGCGTACCCAGCGCGAGAATCAACAGCAGGTGAGTGCAATTACACCAAAAAAAAAAAAAGACTCTCAAACAGAAGTGGCAACAAAGCGTGGCAAATGAAAGTGCTAATGCACAGCCGGCGCCAGGCGACAGCTTAAGAGGTGCTGACTGACTTATTGCCTGACTGACTGTTACCTGTAACCTGTTACCCGGCGTAATTTGGTGGCACCTTTTGACAGTTTTGACTTTAAACACCGCCCGCTTCCACGCTTGTTATTTATTTTCTCACACCAAAGCTGTTATCCTTAATGTTGCAGGAGCGCTTGCTGTTGTCGGTGCTGCCGCGGCACGTTGCCATGGAGATGAAGGACGACATTGCGGGCCAGCCACGTGACACACAGTTTCATAAGATTTACATACAGCGACACGAGAATGTCAGGTGAGTGCGCGTCTGTGTGTATGGGTGTGTGTTTCGGTGTATGCGTGTGTAAACCGAGTGTCTCTTTCAGCTTGTGTCTGTGCATAAATTTATTTGCATGTAAAGTCAATAAATTTTGCTTGACGCTAATGCGTGTGTGTGTGTGTGTTTGAGTGTCTGTGTGTGTGCGTAACCCGTCCAATGAATTTCTGTATACATATGTCAGATAACAACTGTCACACACACAATTACACACGGACACACACACACACACACATTCGTACACTCCATCAGTTACACTTAAACATAAAGCATACTTCAGGGCGCACCTGTTGGCTTTTAACATCCCCCGCCCGCCCTCGCTCGCATTTGCAGTATTAAATTACGCGCTGAGCCGCCTAAGCTGCTCTGCTCAAAGCAACTCTGCTCGTCCTTTACCACTGGCAAAAGGATTTCTTGTTAAGCAGCCAACCCAAGCGCAAATTTCTCCAATCCCCACAAAATACACAAAAAAAAGGTGTTGAACCCAAACTTTTGCATGCTTTAAATAGAAAAATTGGCAAAGCTGCTGCTAGTTGAATATGTTAAAGAATTCCTTGGGCACCACACACACACACACACACGCACAACCAACACAAACTATGCACAAGCAGCCTGTTATATTTGTACTTTATTTGAACTCCACTATTTCTTTTTTACTTTACTATTTTTTTCAGCATCCTCTTTGCGGACATTTGCGGTTTCACAAGTCTGTCGGATCAGTGCACAGCCGAGGAACTGGTGCGTCTGCTCAACGAGCTATTTGCACGGTAAGTGCCCAGTCCACTCTCCACTCCCCACTCCCCACTTCACTTCAGTTCAGTTCAGTCCAGTCCAAGTTCAGTCCAGGTTCAGTCCTGTTGTAAGGCATACTTTAATGACAGGCCCTGTCGCAATGTCTTTGTGTGTGTTTGTCTTCTTGCAACTTTTTATACGTGTTCACAAAGTGAAAGAAGAAGAATGAACGCAATTTTTTTGCCACTATTGAAACTTGGAATATATATATGCATGTATAATTTTTTGCTTACGCCAATTGAGGTCTATACATATGTATATATCTCTCGCTCTCTCTCAACAAGTTTATAAAATTGTACGAAAATACAAAAATAAAATTTCCTGACAAAAAATCTTTATATTTCCAACAAAAAAAATAGTAATTATAATAATTAACGTTTTTAACTATTTTACACTGTTATATTGTGAACGAGTATTGCGCAGTCAGTTACAACCGACTGGAAAGTTCTCGCTTGGTTTTTTTTGTAAGCCTCCGGTCTTGACAAACAAATGGTGATACCGGTTGAAGCAGAGGCACATTCCGGCACAAATTAATTGCACATTCGAGTGTCCAACCGGGCCAGTTTAGCCTACAACTGAATTGCTGTGCCAGCGCCAGCAAATATCCCTTTGGCTTGAATTGCGGCCCGGTGTTTGTCCGGTCCACTTTATTGATTCGCAATGGATGGCGCACAATGAACATTTTCTGGCTGGTTTTCTGGTTGTTGTGTGCAGACACCGGCATTTACTTCTTATTGAGTAGCCCCAAAACGAGAGTGTTAACACATTAAGCCCTAAATATACCAATAAAACAGTTTCACAGGCAATTCCGTTAGCTGCAATTTGCAAGAATGCTGTAATCATTTTATCTTTCACTTAAGTGTATCTATTGTAAAATAGCAAAGACAGCAAATAATTTACAACCTTAGAAAATAGCCAATTTTTATTTAATTCAATTCTCAAAGTTGAAAGTTGAATTGATAATTGCACCTTAACTTGAATTATTTAAGTCTCACAATATTTGAAGCTATCAAATAAGGCGTAAAATTTAAAATAAAAAAAAATAAGTAAAATTCTTTTATTCATTATTTGTTTTAACATCAGCTTGTTTGTTTTCTTAAACTGGTTCGGTTCAGAGTTTCAATGTTCTGGACTTGATTGTATTTCATTGTTAAAAATACACTTCAGACGAGCTGCAATCAAAAATTTGAAGTGTGTATTTAAGTAATTTACTTTCTCTTAATCCATCCACTTTCCGACTCTTTAAATTGTTGCAGCTTTGATCGATTGGCCGCTGAGCATCATTGTCTGCGCATTAAGTTGCTGGGTGATTGTTATTACTGTGTCTCCGGTTTGCCGGAGCCGAGGCCGGATCATGCACATTGTGCTGTTGAAATGGGACTCGATATGATTGACGCCATAGCGTAAGTATAACAGCAACACAACCAACACACACACACACGCACACACACACACACACACACACGCACACACACACACACACACACACACAGCACGCATACGCAAACACTACAGTTTAACAATGCGAGCTGCGGCTTTGTATTCTGTGGCTTTTGTCAATGTTCCGTTTTCATCCTTTCAGGCTGGTGCGCGAGGTAATGGCCGTGAATGTGAACATGCGTGTGGGCATCCACACGGGACGGGTGCACTGCGGCGTTTTGGGCCTGGTCAAGTGGCAGTTCGATGTTTGGTCCAACGATGTCACCCTGGCCAATCACATGGAGAGCGGCGGCATACCCGGGCAAGTATCGATACCAGAACTGCTTTTAATTACTTAGTGTCTGCTGAAGTTGCAACCACAACAAAGCTGGGCCCCTTTTTGGATTTGTCGCTTTGTCCACTGTGAGCCGCCTAATCCTAAACGACAGACAAGCCCCAGCGACACATTGCCAGACAGTCTTCGCATTGTCTTTGGCCAAATACATTTGGCTTGATTATTTTCTTGCCTTAGCAAAACCCTTTGGATCTACGGCCTGCCAGCTGGTGGTTTGTGGTCGCTGTGTGCCACTTTACGACAGCTGAGAATTATGTTTTTGACCCCCTTTGATATGTTCGCCGCCGACAAGTATGCAATGAAAAGCAGTTGAGTCCTTATCGTGTGGCTGTATTCCGGCCAACGGCCAACGCCCACAATCCATTGGCGGACTCCAAAACTTTCACTCCAAGCACCCCACCGCAAAGCCGCTGACAAGTTTGTCTCATTTCCGTTTTGACAGCCCTTCGCTCTGTATGTGAGCGTCGTGCAATTAAAGCCAACTTTTGGCCTGCACCAGCCACAGCGGTTTCAACTTCGTAGGCCACAGCAGGAGCGGACATTAGCAAGAACGATTTTATAAAGAATACTCTCTGAAATGATTCCATACCTATCTAATGCTTTTCATCTTGCTTGATATTTATAATGGAAAACTGATTTTATAAATGCTAATAATAGATATATATATATATTCATATTATCAATCATACTTAGACAGCATACATATGCAAACCCAATTTTGTTAAAATATTCAAATATTATTTGATGTTAGAAATAGTCGTTCGGTTTTTATTGAGTCTGGCACTGTTTTGTCGGCTTCGCTTCCTGTATTTAATAGAACCACTTTCTAGATTTCAATATTGTCAGATTTTGTTAATTCCGCTCCTGTTTCTCAGCTTTTGCTGACTCTTTAACCTCTCAACACTTGGCCAAGTGTCGCTGTGTGCTGAGGCGATTGTCGAGTGTGCCTGTAATGGCTGTAATAGCTGTAATAGCTCGAATTGTTGTTGTTTTTGTACGAGCCGTTGCGCAAATTTGCATACTCGACCACATAGTGGTCACACGTGTGTGTGTGTGTGTGTGCGTGTGTGTGTGTGTGTGCTGTGGCAAGTGGCAAGTGGGAGCCAAGTTATTGGTAAGTTCAGCAACTCCGCCCCTCGCCTCTTCGAATCGATTATGGAGTTGCTGCATGCCACGCCCACCCACTAACTGGCCAGCACTTAATGCTGCTGCTGCTGTTGATTCAGTTGCTTCATTTTCAACAACACTTGAGCAATTTGTTTCAGCTCGTTGTTGGCACGAACTTTGCCTTCGTCCTTTCACTCGATGTGGGTCAGCAGCAGCTCGTTTGTTAGTCCTGTCTTGGGCAAAATTAAAAGCAAATAGCTGCACTGCGCCTCGGGACAGCAGCACCACCAGCAGCAGCAGCAGCAGCAGCAGCAGCGAGTTCCTTTAGACTGATAAGCGGCAATTTGGCAGCAGTAAGACGCATGCAAGAGCCGCATCAGCTGCAGCAGCTGAAACGGCAATCCATAACAAAGCGCCATATAATTATCAATAGAATCAACAACATGGTGCACAGTTGCAGCCATTGTTGTAGCTGCCGCAATTTTTATACCCTGCACCCATTAAAAATGGGAAAAATGGATATGCCAATGTGCTCAACAATGAGTGTGTGATAAAAAAAACATCGATTTTGTATATGGCATTAAAATATCGGAAATGCGTTGATAAATAAAAAAATGTTATCGAGTTAAAATTAGAATTAGTTAAAATTAAAATTGTCAACTTCGATGTGTTGGTTTTCTTTAAACATCTCCAAGGAAGCTTTGTTTTCCTTTTGGCGTCTTCAGCTTTTATTTGCCGATTTCTGTATAAGAATCGATAGCTATACATCGAAATATCGGAAATGATTAGATAGTTAGAATTGAAAAAAAAAAATTAAAATATCTATACATACATATATATATATATATAATTTATTATATT
>SCDT01000874.1:0-11398 GCA_004143765.1 Drosophila melanica
ATATAAAAACTTTGTGCGCGTGCTGTTTCCGATGCCATCGGCTGTTGGCCCTCTGGGATTGGCCACCTTTCCACTTGGCAGTGCCAACTTGCCCTTCTTCTTCTTGTTGTTGTAGTTTATTGCTTTAGTTTCGTTTGTGCAGCTGTTGCCTGAGGGGGCATTTATGAACGAGCACACATTCATAAATTCAACGCAGAAGACACAAAATATTGGTCAAAAAACGGAAGATTCGAATATAAATTGCGATAAATTGATATACAAAATACAAAAATATATCTAAATGTAATATAATATGAATACTAACTTTTTGAAAGTATTTATTATTATTCACAAGCGCAACATAATAATATTATTATAAAATAATAAATAAATATGTTAGGCTTATTTTGAAAGATGGGAAGGCCTCCAAATAGTTCCGATGCAAAATATAATGGTTAAAAGTTGACGTCACCCAAATACATATATCGTCTGATATATCAATAAACAAAATGAAGTAAGTCTCAACAGATTCTTACAACTATAAAAGAATATATGCATATACATCACATATACATATATGATAATAAATATTATATATAATTAATAGGATCTAGCGGATTCTTTTAATCCAAAAGCAGAGTTTTAAATTGTTAACTCACAAAAAAAAAAACGCTTCTTGATTGTAAATTCTTTACAAAAAACCTTAAGAAACTATTAAAGAAAAACACTTTTAAAAATCGTTTATATATAAGACAACAAATTTTTGGCACGCTTAACCAGCATCAGCTCCAATCAGCTGTCAACCCTTTTATGCTTGAATATCTAACAACAAATACAAATATAAACTTATATTCAATATACTATATTCAAACCCCACTCAGTCAGATTTGGGTAACTTTTTGGGCAAGTCCCACGCCTCAGTTGGCGCTATTTAACAATTTGCATGAGTCAAAATATTTACTTAATAAATGCGCGGAATAAAACGCCGCCAGTTGGCAACACACGAAAAGGTGCGAAAAGCAATCATTAAGCGAGCGCATCAAAAGGTGTCTTCTAAGTGGCCGTCTTTGCGTCGGCATCATTAAAAAGCCTTAATTAATTTTTGGGTAGCCCACGCGCAAATGTCCAAAGTCATCCCTCAAATGGGGGCCTTGTCTTTTGGGTGGTCTGTGATTGAGCACAGACTGCAAATGCGAATATGAATGTGAACGCGAATGTGAATGTGAATGTGAATGTGATTATGAATGAGACGTGCGAAGGCGGCGCCTCTGAAGCTGTAAGTGGGCACCCCTGGAACTGGTCGCATTCGCATTCGCATTCGCATTTGCACTGACACTGACACTGACACCAACAACGACAACAACACCGATTCCGACACGGACCCCAACACTCCGACTCCGACACCCATGGCTAATTGATCAACTCCCAGCGGGCCGCTGATTTGGGTATGGCAACAAATTGGCCAAATTAATTTGGTGCTTATTTCTCTGTTTTTTTGTTGCCTTTTTTTTGGTGTTTATTGTGATCTGTTTTGACTGGGAATGACGCGTGCGGTTTGCTCATGAAATTCGAGAAAATTAATTAAAATAACAATTAACGCGGCAACATGTAAATTTCCAGCGAACTTCGCCCCATTTGCGAGAGTATCTTCAGTTTTACGAACTGTCAGCCATGTCAGTCATAAAAGGTTGTTTATGCGCGCCTTCATTTCCATACGACTCGGGTCGGGTCGGGTCCAGCCAGCAGCAGCTCCTCCGTTTCCATTAGTTGCTGCCCCAGCGTCAGCTGCTGCTGCTGCCCCCCGTTTCCGTCCGCTGCCGCCGGCCATTGGGTCATTGATAAGCATCGTGGTTGCTGGGGCAGCCAATAAAATGTCACGATGCAGCCCGATAAGCACCTGTTAGCTGCTCTGCTCCGATCCGCTTGGCTGCGCTGCGCCGTGAAACTGCCATTCAGTGGAAAAGTTATTGGTTTTCCCCGCTCTGTGTGCGAGTGTGTGTGTGTATATAAAACGCACTATTTTATATACAAGCAAACAATAAATTGTGACTTCGTCTTAGCCTCTGTAGGAGGCTTGTTTTCGGCCAGTTGTTGCCGTCTTCGCTCGTTCCCTCTTTCCTCTGCGGTTAGTTTTATTATCCTATTTAAGCCACATTAAAATCAACGGGGTGCGCGACATTTGACAACAATTTATTGGACGTTAATGTCGGCCGCCAGTTGGTAAGAGCAAAAGCAATAACAACAACAACAACAACAACAACAACAACAACAACAACAACAACAACAACAACAACAACAACAACAAGAATCAGCCTGTTGGAATTCCAATGGGCGCGGCAGCTTCAAATGAATCTTAGCCCAGAGAAAATAAGAAGTTGAAAATCTTTGAAGATATGTTATCGCCATTTTTGCTATGACTAGATGAAGTTTTATTTATGATCAATACCGAAAAAAACATTCACAAAATGAACGGATGCAACAATCAGATTATGGTGATTTTTTTGTGGTGAAAAAATATAAATAAAATAAAAAGATATTTTGTAAATTATTAAAAACAAAAAGTACAGTATTTTACTCAGGCTTAGATTGTCTGTGAATAACGAGTATATCCATATAGAGCAGAGGGTGACACCCCTATGCGAGCCACTCGAGGCCTTCGTCATGCCCACTTATCGCCCGCACAGCTTGCAACACTTTCAAGTTCGCTCGAATTTAGGGGAATACCGAATGCGCGTATTAGCCATGTTTACGGATCGTTTCGGTTTCGGTTGATGGCGGCGGCCATTTTGTTTTGAGCTAAGCAAACATTTTAATTGCCACCCTTAAGCGCAATTGCGGGGTGGTTGAAATTAAAATTCATAGCAGCCAGAAGCTGATATCGCAACCAATTCAGCCCCTTTGCGCAATCTCATTATGATTATGTCATTTGCTTTGGAAAACCACATACTGGATACCGGAAATGAGCGAAATAACTCCCCTGTCTGATGTCTGTCTATTGTATTATCTATCTATTGTGTGTGTGTGCGAGTGTGTGTGTGTGTGTGTGGATGGGTGTGCGAGGCATAATTTAGTTTTCTGTTTGGGCTTATTAGCGTGCACGAATCAATTCTCAGAGGATTTGCTGAACAAATCCTTTTGTGGCTGGTATTACGAGGTTGTGTGGCCTTTGATTTATGTCACGCGTCCTGGGAAACGGCCGCCCCGTTTTTCCAGCCCGTGCAGAGGGTGAAGGGAAGTAAGGGAAGCGACTTAAAAGGGTTCGCAAAGTTGTTGCAAGCATTTGTTTGACTTTTGGGCTCGTTTATTGCCGTGATAAACGACTGCGCTGATTCAGATTGGATATGGTTCGAGTGTCATCCTGTTATCCTGCGATCGCGCCTCGAAAAAGGGCGCAAATTTGTCAGCTTGCCAACTCGGCACGTAAAAAGTTGAATAACCAAAGAGTTCGCAATTAAGAAATAAGAATCTGAAGTCGAAAAAACTACGCCGCCGATTGCTTTAACCAGTAGCTTTAAAATTCAATTAAATATAATTAAGTAAATTATGCGGGGCCTACAAAAGTGGCGATCAAAATCATAGCAACGCCAAGCTCGAAGCACGCATAATAGCTTATTTAGCCCGGCCAAGACGCATCACAGCCCAGTTCCAGTTCGGACTGCGAGCCACGCACTCATCAATCTACAAAAACAAAAACCATCAGCATCAACCCAGCCCCAGTCGCTGATCAAGTCTCGGCCTCGGCCTAGTGATCTCTGCCAGCGATCGATGGCAACGCAGCGCGTTGATTGAATCTGTGCCAGCGAATTGTATATGTGTGTGTGTATCTGTGTGTGTGTGTGTGTAGCTGAAAGCATTTAAAAATGTTGTGGCTGCTGCTGTTGTGGCTGTGATCATTATGCGATCAATGTTGATCATTTTATCCCGGGGCTGTTGACAGCCCCAGCGCGCGGACATGACATGCGAGTCGAGTAACTTGCAACAAATACAAATACAAATACAACAAACACACAAACATGCATGCACATGTGTGCGAGAACCTGAAATGATCTTCATCATGGTGGACTCGACAGCAGCCGAAGCAGCCACAGTCCACAACTCTATATATACATATAATAATTACCAAAGCAGCCGTTGCCCGTCGCAAATAACAAGATCACTGCGAATCGAGAAACGACCCAAAAACTGTATACAAAGAGCGAAATAAAACTCTAGAATCGCGTCGCTTCTTAATTTTCTCCGATTCCTGTGTGGATGCTGCCAGCCTTTTGACAGCCTCCTCAGTTCTTCTTCTTCCCTTAGCACCCTTCGTTGCTGCTGACTGTTGTTGTTGCTGCTGCCTTTAATGGTTTTTGCCGTAACCGACATTTTGTTTTGCTGCAGCGAACCCTATAAAAAAATGCAAAATTATGTACAAGCCCGAAACGACGCTGTTGTTGTTGTTGTTGTTATATTGATCCTGTCTGCCTCGCGGCTGCGCTGGCTGCCCCTTGTCCGCTGTCCGCTGTCCGCTGTCCGTTGTCCGTTGTTGGATGTCTGGTGTCCGGGCTGCCCGAGCTCCTTTTGGGCCTTTATATAGTTGTAGCTATTGCTGGCATGGCTGCACTTCGTCGTAGCTGCTCCTCGTTTTGTTGCCTGCTGTTGCCCGTTCGCCAGTTCTCGAAATGTATTTTTTTTTTGTTTTTATTTTGTTGTTTTTTTTTTGGCATATTTAAGCACGATCGCCGTTTGCTGTTTTAAATGATTTCTTTCTGTAGTTTTTGTTGCGCTGCCTTTTCTTATGAACCAATCAACACACACGTGTTGCAAGTCCATGTGTGTGTCTTTGTGTGTGTGTGTGTTTGGATACAAGATGCAGAAACCCAGGCAAACTTCTGCTGCTTATTTTGCTGCTGGTTCGCTTGCGTGCGCGCTCCTTGTACGGCGATCTTCCGCAAATTGGCGGCCATAAGCATTGCAAAATTATCTCGTCGCTGTCTTTTCGATTTGGACAGACGACCGCGCAGCAGAGCCGGGGGGGAGCACCAGGACGAAGCAGTCATTGCTTAGTCCGCTCTGTTCCTCGAGTTCCAGATAAA
Organism: Drosophila melanica; assembly: GCA_004143765.1. Taxonomy (NCBI): domain Eukaryota; kingdom Metazoa; phylum Arthropoda; class Insecta; order Diptera; family Drosophilidae; genus Drosophila; species Drosophila melanica. Next base: position 5,055 of record SCDT01000874.1, read on the forward strand.
TATTCTGCAAAATGTCTTTCTGCCGGATGGCTCTTCTTGTTGTGCTCTTTTTTTGTTTCTCGTGTGCAATTTTTTTTTTTTTTGGCCTTTTTGTGGTGTCCCAAAATTCACCAAGCTTTTAATATTGAATCGAATCTACTTGGACGGAAACGGTTGAATTCTTGATGAAAAAATAATGCCAAAAATCAGACAAATTTGGATATGTAAAGCTCTCTGATCCATAGGTCTCATATTTGAAATCCCCATAAATTGGCCAAAACTCAACCGATTTTCATGTTTGATGGCTTTCTGATCATGATTTTTCATAAATATCGATTCTACATTTAAAATTGATTCATTTTTGAAAAAAATATTTTTTTCATTTTTTTTTGGAAAAAAGCATGTACCCCCCCCTTATGTATTTTCGAAAAAAAATTTTTTTCAAAATTTAAAATCGCGAGTTTGCATTTTTAATCGATTTTGCTGGCCATAAAAGGTATAAAAAACAACATTTTAGTTGATTCTGAGGGGGTCAAATTTTTTGTCAAAAATCATGCCAAAATTGAGAAAAATTTGAACATGTAAAGCTCTCTTATCCATAGGTCTCATATTTGAAACATCCATAAATTGGACAAAACTGAACCGATTTTCATGTTTGATGGCTTTCTGAGCATGATTTTTCTTCTTTTTTTTTAATATCGATTCTACATTTAAAATCGATTCATTTTTGAAAAAAATATTTTTTTCATTTTTTTATGTTTTAGAAATCCATTAATAAAGTCAGGTGTGTCAAGTGCATATTAATATGCGAATGAAGAACTTTCACCTTTTTGCCGAACAGTTTCTGCCAATCGCAAATTGCAATGAGCTCAACTTTTGGCCATCGACTGTGTTGGCTTTAATTATTATAAACATTAATAGTTATTTCCTCACGTGGACTCACTGCATGAAGGCAGTTTCGCTTCGCTGGCCATTAAAAGACGCTTAGTAACAACAACAACAAATCAAATATCAAAGGAAATGCGGCAAGTGTAGCAAATGCAATAAAAGGCTTAGACGCAACAAATGAAAGAAAATCCCGGCTGCAAGATGAGCCGAGCGAAACGTATTTCTGCTTATTGTGGGTAAAGTTTTCCATTTCTTAGTGTCAAAATATTTATGCGCACAGCAAGACTTCCTGCAAGCGATCGAAAGATCGAACGATCGTCAGTTCGATCGGCAAGATGACTTAACGTTTTAGCCGTGGGACATTAGGGCTATCTGTGTCTTTGTGTGAGTATCTTTTCATGCTTGCATCCACAGCATCTGCGACTGGTTGGCTTGCTTTGATGCAATTCAGGCTCGCCGACAGCAGGAAAAACACTTTCCCTCAGGTAGTCTGGCTGCCCATTGGCTGAGCCTCTCTTAGTGACCATTTATTACGACAGTATAGTGGAGAGGAGAGGGCAGCCAGGGGCCATTAATTTTACCATTGTCTGCATATATATAATCTACTTAGGCTTTGTGTGTCCTTTTTGGACGCAGCTCCTTGCGTTGTCCTGTGTTGTTGTGTGTTTGCCTGTCACAACAATTATGTCGGCATTTGGTCAAACGCCCGAGAAAATGTCAAAGGGATTTTCATTGGGTCTTCAATGTTGTTAACTGACCGACATAATGCCCAGTTTTGTGGGTGATTACCACAATGGCCCGCACGGATCCTGCCTTGGGTGGTCCGGCAACAAGTGGCGGCATCTCAGCTCTGATCTGCCGGAGCAAAACACATGTGCGCCGCGTTTCTATGGCCCTGCTGCCCGATGATATATGACCAGTAATTGCCCAGTCGGTGGGCTGATCGCAGTTCATTTGCTCATTTGCCGAGCGGTCGGAGACTATTTGGCTTGTTAACATTGCGGGCGACAAGCTGGCAACATTTGTAACCAAAAGCTGGCCAAAGTGTCAGGGCGACAAAACGACTCGCAGCTCGACTCGCTGCCGATCAATCGATCGATCGATTGCGAACAACGACGACGACAATCAGCAGCAACAAACAAGCAGCAGCAACAGCAACAACAACAACAAACAAACAACCTGAACAGCAGCAAAGAAGTCAGCGACAAATGCAAGCAACAATACAATAAATATCAGCCACTGCCAACAAGCTGAAATTGAGGACAACAGCCAGAAGAAGGCAGTGGCAGGGGATCACTGATCAGCGATCGGTTCCTGGCTACCCATGACACTGACTTCGACTCTCCCTGCGACTGGAACTGGCGACGAAAGGGTTAACAGCTCGATGCTATCAACGCATTCAGCATTGAATTACAGTCACACATAAACTGAAACCAAAACCGAAACCGAAACTCAGGTTGCAACCAAAGTCCTCAACCGAGTCCGAGTCCATTCGAACCCGGATTCGGCGGTGTCTGCGTTCGCTACAACAGTTTTGTATCGAGATCGGTGTCTGTGTCAGCGCTTAAATGCTCATTTAAAGAGATTTACAGTGTATGCCACTTACATACAAGTCCCAGACTCAAAGAGCCTGATAACGACGCTTTGTTGCATTCATTTTGCTGTCCATAAAACACACGCGAGGGCCGTTCGGTCAGTTTGTGTTGGTTTAATATATAACATAAGAAGAGTTTTTTAAATATGCATGCGTAATTAAATTTATTAAATAATTTATTATTTTAAAATTATTATTATTCTCAATTTTCTATTTTAAATATAGATGAAAACTTTATTACTACCCTAATCAAATCTGCTAGTAATTTTTTTTAATTTTATTAATTTACTTATAATTATAGTATTAAAGTTAAAGAAGAGTGTATAGAATGTATCGAACAACTCATAAACCCCACCTCGCAAATTGTTGCCTTACAAAATGGAGAAGCAACGGCAACTCCTACGAATAAATGCAACTAGATTAATTACCTCGGTCATTAAATGCGCACCGATGGCATCTAATACACGATCAAAGCCCATACATCAACATCAACATCAGAGGCGACGCGGAGAACGAGGGTATCCCAGCCAGAGCCACATGCCCATGAGCTCGGTAGTGCACCTTTGTAGGCGTCGGCAAACATCTTGTTATCCCGACTGCTCTCAATACAAAGCATAAATCGTGTTGTTTTGACAGCAAAGTCGACCGCAGGCAATAAGTTCTACCTGACTCCGGTTGTCCATTCCCATTCCGATTCGGATTCGGATACCGATTGTGATCCTTGGGCTGTTGTAAGGGCGACTCCCGTTCGCAAAGAGCCCACACACAGCAGATCAAAATAGCGGACAGGCGGCACGCATGAGCCTTGTCGTCGAGTGCGTCGTATCCTTAGAGCCTTTGCCTCACCCTAACTCTAATTGTGTGTGTCTCCCTACCCTGCTTTTGTTTGTGTGTGTGTGTGTTTGTGTGTGTTTGGATCTGCCTTTGACTTTGACCGAAACTAATCATTGTTGCGCCAACAAGAAGTCAATGCATTGTTGCACGGCCAACTCGGTGCGGAGTCCTGCTGTGCGGCAGACATGTGTTGCCCAGTTGCGATTCGAGCTGCATGGACAGAGAGCAGAGAGCCCATCCTGCCTGCCTGAACGATTTGCTGCGCCGCTGCTCAGTTTACGCAAGGTGTCCTGGTCACTTTTTGCAGTTTGCCAAATTAAATTCTCTGCGGTCAGCGACATGCGGCGTCTGCTGCGGTCTACCAAATGTTTAGCTGACAAAAAAAAAGCACCAGTTTCAATTTCAGTTACAGTTCTAGTTCCAGTTCCAGTTCCAGTTGCAGGAGCTGAGGCAATTCTCACGTTCCGCTTTAGTTACTCTAATTGTTAAGTTGGTTTTGTCGTAATTAAAAGGCTTTGGCTGGGGCCAAAGCGAACACTAATTAGATTGCCAGCTTTCAGCTCCGCTCCTTTTATGGCATTCGCTGCGCCAGTCGAGCGTTGGCATCGTTTGTTTAATGGTGTAGATTGTTGCACGCTGACAATTTGGCCGACGACTTTTGGCCATGCCAAGCCAATTGCAATTGGAATTGCAACTGCGATCTGCAATGCCAATTGCCAATTGCAATCGGCAATTGCCAGCTGCATTTGGTGCAGAGAATGTCGCGCCTATTCTCGTATTAACTAGATTCTAAATTGTTCAGCCTCTGGCAAAGGTTACTTTTGCTTCCCACTCGCCGCGACTCGGCAGCTCCAAATGAACTTTCAATTGTTATGTGGAATGCAGTTACATATATCAACAATGCACCAGGTATACACAGGTATGCCAGTTAAGCAGTACAGTAAACACTAATTAAATGTCGCAGTCAAAGTTGGAACAATTCACAATTCAAAGCATAAACTTAAATTAAGCACAGACATTCTCACAAACAGTATAAAATGGAAATTGTATTAACTAAGCGTATTGTTTACTTATTTAAATTTATTATTCATTTATTGTTTATGTTTATACAAGCTGGTAGACTTTGCATCCTTAAACATATCAATTTTGGCCGACATTTTTCAGCTTTAAATTCTACTAATCAGTACGCAGAAAAGGTTTAGAATTCCGTTTTAGCTATGAAATATCGAAAAAATCGAAAAACGCATATAAAATATTTTATTACAATTATTTTTATTTCTATGTTTTTATTAGCGCCTAAAAAATGCAATTCAAATTTACAACAGTTTGCGGGGGTTAGGGTATCTCCAAGTCGAGCGCTGCCGCCTAAGGCTTATTCGCTTGTTAAACATAAAAAAGTAGCTTCAAAAACCGCCTTAAATTTTTAAGAATTTTTAGTTTAATGAAAACTCCTAACTAATGAATACAATTAATAAAATGTGGTTCAGGTTTTAACTAAAATAGTTCATACTAATTCAAACCAAGTTTAGCTTAATAACATAAGTTATTTGACTGTTTTCTATTGTTTTAGAGTTTCGGCTAGTTAAAAGCGGTCTATTTCAGTGTGAACGGGACAAATGATCTGTGATCTGTGATGTGGATCGTGGTCTCACCTGCCCAGTGAGGAGCAGCTTGCCGCTGATGGGGATCACTTAATCGATTTGAAGCGCTCGCAAACATAATTTCCAATTCAGCGACGGCAACTGCAGCAAAAAGCAACTATAACATGAGCATCAATTGCACGGTTATCAGCGCCAATCAAACTGAAGTTAAGACCACAGCCGGACTCGGGCTCAGACCCAGTCTGGAACTGGATGCCATTCTTGCGGCTTCAATGTGGCAAGCGGCTGCTTGCCGCTTAAATGCAAAATTAAAACATAAATCGTGCGCGCCATTATGGTTATTACAATGCAACACGCCAGAGGGAGCCAGTAGAGGGGTGGGGGGTTGGGCACCTCTTAGGCAGGTGGGGAGGCGTGATTGAGTGGGGCAAGCCACACACACACACACACACACACACCACTGGAATGGGATGGCCACTAAATTGCAACGCAAGTACGCGCAAAATGATCGTTCGATCGAATGGAAGATTGTGCGCCAAAGAGGAGGAAGCAGAAGCAGAAGGAGCAGGAGCAAGCAGGAGCAGGCAGGCAGGCAGGAACTGCATCAAGGCTCTGGGCAAAGCAAAGCCATAAAGTGGAGAATTATATATGATGGCCACTCAACCTGGCCCGATGGCCGTTGGCCATGTAACAGCTATGGCGGCACCAGCATTATTATTATAAAACCAAAGGCTCACTTTCCCCCTCCACCTCCTCCTCTTCTTCTTCTTCTACAGTTGTTTAAATTGCAATGATTTACCACGAGAAATTGCAAAATGAAGACTCACTCACTCATCCATTCGCTCGCTTATACACTCAGTGGGCGTGGCTGCATTGGCCCTTGGCCCCAAAAAAACACAAAAAAAAAAACAAAATAAAACAGCGACTATTTAAATGCGTAGATCACGTGCTTATTAAATAATTTATTTAAGCACCCAATTCAATTTAATAAAAATGTAACCACAACAACTAAAAAAAACAACCAACAACAACCAACAACAACATCGATCAACCACAAGAAACCACTCGTTGCGTTATATTTAAGACAGTTGCCATCAAGTGCATAATTGCGGTGCAAGTAAACTTAAATACCCTGCAAAAATAGGCTAGAGGGTAATATCAAAATTAGTCAAAAGAGTAGAGCAAGGCATATGTGTATATATATAATATATATATAATCAATATATATTATCATATATATTATGCGAGAAAATAACACTTTAATCGGTTCAAAACAAGAGTGTTTGGATCGAAAGTGACAGACTAGAAGATACCCTAGAAGTCGTTGTTAATTATCGTATGTTATGTTGAGCTCGTATGAAAAAAAGTTCATAGCTATTAATTCAAGCCAAAAACCAAACTAAAACAAACTGATTTTTGGTGTAAAGCAAAGCAAAATTTTTATTTTT
>SCDT01000874.1:11420-38001 GCA_004143765.1 Drosophila melanica
CTTGCAATAAATAATAAATATAGTAAAATATAATATATAACATTAAATATTTAATTAATTATTAATAATTTCATTTTGTTTAACACAATATATACATTTTAGGCATATTTTAACGGCTTAAGGATATGTTTTATTAGCAGATATTTATGATTAATTTTTTGCTATGCTTCAGGTAAGAAGTTTATTAATTACGTTCAAACTAATTGTTGGGTATGGTTTAGTTGAACATTCTTAGCAACAAAGATTTCTCCCTCGTCTTTCACATATTGGCTCTTTTAATATGCAATTTTCATGCCGTCAATGTTGGCCGCCGTCTGAGCCTGGCCCAGGTTTTACATCCTTACACCGCATGCAATTAGCTGGGTGGCAGCCAAAAGTGGGCGTGTCAACGTGGTACGCGTTTTTCATTTGCCTGGCTAAGTGGCCGGGACTACGTGAGCGAGTCTCCACGAGTGGTTGGGATGCGCGATGCATCTTGTTTTGCTCGCACTCGCTCATTAATTTAATGGTTTAATTGCGGGTCGCGTCTATGCGCCACCAGCGTGGAGTTGGCCGAATTGGCCAAATTGCATAGCGTGTCGGAATGAGTTTTAATATTTAGCTGCCTCGCGACTGATCAGGCTCATCATCATCAGGGACAGGCTTTTCAATTTGCCAATTTATGTCTTCATAAAGTTGCTTTGTTGTTGTTGTTATTGTCCCTTTAATTGTGCTGTTTTCTGATTGTGTTTTAAATAGAGTCGCATCCACTTTCAAAAAGCGACGTAAACCAGCTGTTCCGAAAGAATAAAACCAAGGGTTGTGGTTCTGTAACCCGATTTTCGCTCTGTTTCATGAATATATAGAACGTGACTCAGTTGCCAAAAAATGTATTACATTCGCTTTAAAGTGAATGAGTCCTTTTTATGACAAAGAGACCTTTTCGAACACCCTGATGAACAGAAATAGAACATTAAGTAAAAACTAATAAGCCATATAAGAGACAATCCATACTTCAGATTGTTTTTCATGTTCGTTCTTTATATAATAATAATAATAATAATAAATTTTAAAATGGATCAAAATCGACTTGCTAATGTCAGCTGTATTGTTAATGTTACTTATCATTAAAACTTACAATTTGCAGATATATATATACATATATCTAACTGAAAAGTCGCCCCTCCACTTGATTTCATCTGCGAGCACGTAAAACATTTCTATTGTAAAAGCAGGCAGTCAGATTGAAAATATCCCAACCATAACTCAATGATATTTAATCTCGGCAAATAATAATAATTTCCTGCTGAGCAAATAATGCGGTTGATTTTGTGCCCAGGGCCAAAACAAAAGTCTGTCTAAAACTTGCAATGAACGTTGCGAAAGCGAAAAGCCAAATAACAAAAACACGCCCACAACAACAACAAAAACAATAACAAAGCAAGCAACGATGGGATGATCATTGAGCCAATCAATATCGTAAAATGCAATTTATGATTTGTTGCTGTGATTTCTAAAACAAATAAAAAAAAAAGAGGTGCAACTGCAACGCCACAAGAGTATTGAGCAACCAACGGGGCATGCAACAACATGCCACAAACCAAGCAACCCAACCACAACCATCTCGCCTCTCTCTGCTGCATCTGCAGCAGCACCAACAGCAGCAGCAGCCAAAAGTTATGGCACAATTTTCACATCATTTTCCGCGTGGTCCCTCGCCGATAACTGAGTTATGGAGCAACTGGGGGCCTCGGCCGAAACCGGCGACTGCGGCACGTAAAATAATTTAACCAGCATTTAACCTTAGTTTTTCTCAAAGCAACGCAGGCTTCGTCCAATTTTAGCTTCAGTGCGTTTGGGTATACCTTGCCCGCAGAGCTCAGATAGAGGGTATTTATTATGCGCACTGAATTTAAACATAAAATAATTAAGCTTGACAGACTTTTATTTAAAACAAAATAAATTTATTAATTTTATAAATTAAGAAAAACGATTTAACAATTTTAGAATTATAAACGAAATCATTTGGATAATGATAAACGTTTTTAAAATTTTTAAAAAATTATTTAAGTATGCTTATTTTAAATTTAAAAAAAAATTAAAAGTTATAACAAATTTTAAAGTAATATGAAGACATCAAATATTGTTAAATAGCAGCGTTTTATTTTTGTGACTTTCTTGCATTGTATCAAAGGCAAATCATTTTTACAGGGTATATTAAGCGCTGTATATCTGTATAGCTGTACACCCTGTTGGTCTGTACACTGAGCGTTGATTATGATGAAGTTGTGCGCAATTTGTTGGCCGTCTGTTGCTGCTTAAAAACGCTGCAAGGCACAACGGAAATTGGAGAAGAAGTGAGACGCCTTTGCCCGGGTTGGCCAGTTGGTTGTCTGGCCAGGTCTGTTCTGGCCAGGTCTGGTCTGGTTGTTCAGTTGTTGCTGGTGTTGGTCTGCAGCTCGTGTGCAAGATCGCTTAATTGGCCTGACTGCCAAGTTCTGGGCGCTTCGTCCGCGTCCAAAATGTTTATGAGTATCCTATTGTTGTCGTTGTTGTTACTGTTGTTGTTGTTCTTGTTGCATGTGCGTTCGGTTTTCGTTTCGTTACGCTGAGCGCAAGACTAATTAAATTGGGAACGTGCAAGTTTGGGCCGCGTCCGGAGAGCAGCATAAACAAAACGTTGATAATTCCATCAAACCAGCCTGCGCACATTTGGGGGGCTGTTATCCTTGGGCCCCGCCATAAAACGAAACATCTTTGAGCATCTGTGTGTGCTTGGCTCCGCCCATCCGTTTAGCCGCCAGCCAGGGACAACCAGTAAGGCAGACTCCAATTGATTTTGTCTCCCTCTACAAGCTGTGTGTGTGTGTGCGAGTGTGTGTGTGTGCGCAGGAGCAATGGTTGTCTGGAGTACGAGTGTGGAGAGTTTTCTCCAAGCACAAACTGGTTTCGAAGTTCGAATGTGTCGATGTTCTTTTTTTTTGCCTTCCCCAACTTCGAAAAGTATCTGACAGATACACGCTCTAGCCGAGGCAGTCGAAGCAGCTACAATTATGACTTAATATTCGTTTCGAAACGTCGCAATTTCCTGTTAAATGATACGTGGCTGTTCTCTCTGTTGTTTAATTTATGCCACCTTTGCTTTAATATTAGCTTTGTCACGCCTCGCTGATCCCCCCGCCCAGTGTGCGGCAACCAGCCCCCAATGGCCTGCTAATTCCACAGTAGCCGCAATCGAGTTAATTTTTTAATTCACCCCCCTTCGCTCTGCTCCCCGCCATAGTCACCAGATGCCATGTTGCATTTAATACATTTTTTTTTATTCAGTTCTCGCGGCGCACTCATAAATTATGTGCAACGTTTTCATTTTGCCAAGTGTAGGAAATGGATCACGATTAAGAAGATGCAATGCCGAGCTAATTATGCACTAACCAGCCAGCCAGGCAGGCCAACTCTTTGGCTTAGTCTTCTGCTTCTTCGCTTTTGTTAGTTCTTGCGCTGTGGCGGAAAAGCTTGCTTATGCGGCTGCCGGAGGCGGTGAAGGTGAAGTTTGCGCACCGATGCACACAAATTGCCGCAGGGAGCGGAAGCGGGAAGCGGGAAGGGGGGGCCAACGTGCTCCTCATCATCGACGACGAGGTTGTGGGTGCCAGCATCGGAGGGGGTGGTGCTGGCAAAGTGTGGGGCGAGGGAACGCTTAGCGCTTTTTAGCCGCTTGTTTGGCGGCGTTCCCGCAATTTAAGCGATAAAACAAATAATACATTGCACCTACTTATTTGTGCAGTGTTCGTTATTCGTTATGTTTGCATTGTTCTCATTGTTGTTGTTGCTGTTGCTGCAGCTTGTTTGCTCTTCTGTCTTCTGTCTGTTGATTTGTTTGCCCGTCGAGATAATGAAAAGGTGTAAAATGTCAGTTTTGTTTGCAGTACCCCCATTTTGTAATTGTTATGGCTCTTCGTTTTGTTGATTTCATTGTTGGATGTTCTGTTTGTTGTTTTATTTTTTTTAGCTGCGCCGACTTCTGCTGTCTTCAGGTGGCGCTTCGGGTGGGTTTTGTTAAATAAGAAGTCAATCCGACGCCCAATTAATGCAGCTATGCAAATAAATGGGAGACACAAAATACTTTCTGTTTCGAGTTTGCTTCGAATTTCAAAGAAAGATAATTATTAAAGTTTTCCTAATTCAAAAATATATTGTTGGAAAACCATTTATTTATATGAATCATTGATTAATAGATAAATTATTAGGATATTTGACATCGTAATGCATTTTATATCGGTTGTGAAATTCTCAAGTAAGAAAATGCAGGATCACTTACAAAAAAATATATAATACCAGACATTAATATTAAAAAAAAATGTTTTATCATACAAATATATTTTTAAAATAAAAAATACGAAATTAGAGTGAAACATTGTTATCTAGTGCATTTTGTGCAAATGGAAACGAAACTTACTATAAAAAACAATTGTTTAATGTAATATGATAAATATGACTTACTCTAATATGCATAAATTATAATGCCTTTAAGCTGATAGATATATAGATATATTCTTTCTTAGTCTTGTTCTTTTTCAAGTAAGTATATTTGTTTTTGGGTACGTGCCGCTATGCAGAAGCTGGGAATTAGTAATACTCTGTTGCCGACTTGGCTAACAAGTGCCGTGAAATTTGCCGCTTAGTCAAAGGCCCTAAAAGATAATTAGAAAAGACAACGCGTTGAAAGTCGGTACGAAAACTTAAAGATACACTGTGTTGGGATATTATTTATAAATTAGTATATTATTATAAATAATTAGATACAAAATTTAAAATGAATTGTATCAATATGTGAAACAAGTAAAAGTATTTACTATAAAGTGCTATTTTATTGGCTTCACCTTGCGAGTTGATATTGAATCGTTAAACACTCAAGTTTGTTTTTTTTTATTACAATCCAATCTTTTTTAAGTTTAGCACCTTCATGTGAGAATCAACTGCTGTTATTTATTTTTATACTAAGCACATACAATTCTTGCGCGTGGTAAAAACTTGATTTGAATGGATATTGAATTTTTTATTATAATACAAAATTTGTAGCTGGTGCTAACTATGAAAATAGAATATTTGAACGTAACTTTATTTATATATAACTATATAACTACAATTAATTAGTACCATATTTGGTAGAAAATGTTATATATTCAATATAAAATCATTTGTCAAAGCCTTTAATCATATTGATTAATCCATTAAATAAATTAATTAATATATCTTAACAATTATAAATTGAATTAAATCGAGGACCTCATAAATTAACACTTTAAACCATTTTAAGGCCGTGTTGGTTGTTGCAATAGTCACTTAATGGCATTTAAGAGCCATTATCTGACAATTAGACAGTAGCATCATCGGGTCAAGTTTTGAGCGAAATAAATCTGAAACATTCGCGTCGCAATAAATACGTGAAATGAAAGCGGCGAGGTCCAGAAAAGTCAACGAGTCTAACCATTAATTTGTGTGCAATCGACATGCAAAATCAAATGGGAATGAAAATGGGATTGGGAATTGGCAATTGGAAGGGGCCAATTCCGAACGGTGTCCAAGTCTTTTGCACAGCGAGCCGCGAGCAGCGAACGAGTTGAAATGGGAATCGCTGTTGAGGTTATTTTTATGCAGGCAGGACCTTAATTAACTTTAAATGCTGATTTGGCTGGGCGACATTGTCGAAGGAGTGGTGGTGGTGAGGTAACATTGCGAGGTGCCAGCAATGGGGCCAAGTCTGCCCCGACTGCGGGTCAATTCGCTCAAGTTGTCAGCGAAAGTTTCGCGCTGTTTGCCAGTTAGCCAGTTTGCAGTTGGCAGTTGAGAATTTGATTTATGGGCAGCGGGTTGGGCCGAAAAACTTATAAAAACTGAAAATCGACTTCATCAATCAACATGAAAACTATTACAAGATTTTCCCGGCTGCGACCAACAACAACAACAACAACAACGATGATTAATTCCAATAAAATTATACAAGCTTTGCATTTGTTAGGCGCAGCTGCGGCTCGGACCACAGACCAATGGGTCGGTCTATGAGACAGCGAGTCTCCTCCGGGAACTGTCTGTGACTCAAGCCCGCCCGGCCGCTAAATGGGTCACAGTCAGCCGACAGAGTGCGAGGCAGTCGGCGGCTTGGATTACAACGTCTCCTGGATGTCTCTGGCAGCCGCCTCCGACAAAAGCTGGAAATTTATTATTTGCACTCGGATCAAAGACAACTCCAACTCCAGCTCCAAAGTCAGAGCCAGTGCCAGTGCCATGGTCTGTGCTCCTCCTGCTTGGGCAATGGCTTTGTACATAAGAATTTGCGAATTTTGCGCTCGGCAACAGACACAGATACAAATACGGCTACAGATACAGATACAGATACAAATACAAATACAGTACAGACACAGTTACATATACAAACACAACTCATTTGCAAATTCCAACGAAACACTGTTCTGCAGAATTTCAACGATCATTTAGAATTCAGTTTGGGTGTCTCAACATATCCCCAGCCTCAGCTTTTGTCTGTGTTGCATGAAGGCATAGCCTGAATCTGAATCCGAAGACGAAAACGAAGACGAAGATGCAGACGAAGCTGCCCCAGGTTGGTTCTTGTTCGCTGCTGCATGTTCAAGTTGGAGCCCGAGCTGAGGCCGGCTTTGAAGATGCGCCGCGAGTTGTTCGAGACCACCCAAGTAGACGTTGCTCAGGATGCGCATGCTCTAAGGGCGCTGCTGCTGCTGCTGCTGCTGGTTTACGTTTGGTGTCGTATATGTGTGTGTGTGTATCTGTATCTCTTGCCGCGTTCGCGGCCGCAATAAATGCGCAAATAAAGTCACAATTAGAGTTGAACTTGTGGGAACGTCCACAAACGAGAAACGAGTATCTTATGGCTTACGCTTTTTTGTGAATATTTTCAACTTTGAGTGGACCTTCTCCCCATTTTACCTTACCCCCTCCCCTGCCGCCCTGCTGTGGCATATTTTGAGATGCGTGAAGAATGCGCCAATGCCGGACAGCAAGTACAACTGCGATGCGGCCGCGGCTCTAGTCGCAGCAGCTGCAGCTGCACTCGGAGCAGCTCGGAGCAGCTCCTTCGGTGCTAAAGTAGAAATGCGTGTAGTGTTATTTGCGGACCGAGCCATTGTCAGTTGCCTGCCCTGATCGGGCCACGGACATCCATCCGACTGTGGCTTTGTAGGGTCATTGATTCGTTACGAATTTATTAGTCAGAAGTACTCAGCTCGACTAACTGAATCGTTTAGCATTACTCTTTACTAATGAAATCACAACCAGTGGCAGCGGGAAACAAAGCAATATTCCAATCATATTGGGGAAGCCAAGAAAGACTTCTGATTTGTTAATTAATTTGTATGTAATCATAATAATAAGGAACAAATTGTTTAACAAATTTAAGAAAGTATTTGCATATTCTTTCCAAATATATGAAAAGAAAAACTCTGATTCATAATATGAGTTTGAGTAGTATGAAAAATTACAAAGTTTAAAAGGATTTGTTAGCGTAAAGGTGGGAGCAAGTGGAGAATTAGAAGAATAAATGTTAAGGACATAACTCATTTTATTAGTTTGTTAAAGTTTCGACCTTAACTTCCACCAACTCGTTGCATCAGTTGATCCAATCTAAAATCAGTAAGTTTTAAAAATGTATTTTTTGTATCTGTTAAGAATGCAATTGAATCTGATATAAAGCTTTTCATTTAAATACATATGAAAAGTTGTTTGTAAACCCACTTCGTATGTTATATTGAAATAATTTGAAAACTCTAAAGAATGTCATAAATTGTAGGCTTGTTATTTGCTATAAGGCCTTCATATAGTCAATAATTAAACGCTCTCACTGGCTGGATATCCAAAAGTGGCAACTGGTTGGGCCTTCTCGGCTAGGCCGAGTCTGGGTCTGGTGGCAATCAAGCCAAATGCATCTGGATAATTGCATTGCTGTTCTCTCACTCGTCCGATCGACGGAGCAACCGTTAAAAGCAATTAGCCAGCTCATCGCCTGGCCATAACTCTGCTTAGTGTTGGTGCTGCTGCTGCTGCTGATGTTGGTGGTGCTCCTGATCCGCCTGCTGCGCTGATCTTTGGCCATGTCCGTTATCGGCTTTGGCGATAATTGCACAAGGCAATTTGTAAGCGCTTCTTATGAACGCATATGACACGCGGACAGCCAATATAATGTAAGATCTATGGCTTCCAACCGGTGCTGCAATTGCAAATTAATAATGTCCAGCCTCCAACAGCACCACGACTCGAACTCGGACTCGAACTCAGACTTGGATCTGTGCGTTTAGTTGATACCGAGAAGCTGAGTATGGCAAACGCATTTATTTCGCTTAATACAATTTTTATAGATGCTGCCAGGGGGGGAAACGGGTCGAAACACCCATAACAAATCACCGTTAATGAAGTCGAACCACCCAACCAGCTAACAAGGAAACACTTAAATCAGAGAGAGAGAGATAGGAATTGGAATGTGCGAATTAAGTGCCGAGCCAAGCAATGGCTTTGCATTTGGAACAACATTAGAAAATTCAGGGCCAACTGAATGCCATGTGATGCGATTTTTGGTGAAAGCGGCAAAGCCAAGGCCGCAACTCTTACTCGAAGGCTGCTCGTAATTAGAAGGCAACAGGAGTCAAACGGATGTGCCACGCGCTCGCATCGGGCCGGACAATGGCAGGACACACGACTCGGCACGCGCTGCCTTGTCAAGGACAAGGACGTGCTAATAACGGCTAATAACTGCAACGGACCTTGACTCTGGAAGTGACTTTAACTGTGCTGTTAACGCCGACTGCTGTCTGAATTGATTGTTTAGATAAATAACTCAACGATTTGTTGATTTTCCATTTGAAGGTCCCGTTGGCAATTTATGGATTTATGAGCAACAGTTCCGTATGCCGCTGGGGGAGCTGCTAGACACAATTGCTCCCAATGCTCACCTTGAAAAGGCCATAACCCATATACACACACACACACACACACATGTATAGTCATATAACATGACACACAAATCAATCAGTCACAGTAGAAGCTAAGCCCTACAAGCTGCAAGCCAAACTGCCACTGCCACTGCCCCTGCCCCTGCCCCCCTTCGTGTCGCTGCTTCTGACTCTGAGTCCGACTCTGGTGCTGCTGGGCTTCCTGGAAGCCACTGGGGCCTCTGATATTCAGCAGCCGCCTGTCTGTCATTGTTTGTCTCAATTCGTTGGCTGCGGCTTTGTATACGCGACACTAATCCCGCTTATAATTTTAATGTGCACAGCATTCAGCCCCCGTTGGCACTGCGTGGGCGCTTCCACCTCCCTTCCTCCTCAGCCCGTCGCTGCCACAGTAGCCAATTCTGACACGACGCTTTTCACAAAAAGTGGCAATACATCATCGACCGAGCCGCCGGACAAGCGGCTTGCCGTCTGCCTCTGGAGGTGCTTGATCGAGCCCGATCGTTTAATTGTGTGTTTGCCACTTGTACAACTGATCAGAGCGGCCCATTGCGACGGATTAGTGTGGTTGACTTACATGTTGGCAATTAATTGAGAAGAATTTTTTTTAGATATTCAAGTTCACAAAACAGCATTTCTTGTTTTTTATTGAAACCGAATTAAGTTGTTATTAACTTAACATTAAAAAGCTTTTTATGCTTAAATTTGAAATTTAAATATTCAATAAAGCTAAAAATAATTATATCTTTATCATATTAAGGCTTGAGTAAAAATATTGGCTTTTTGGCTGAAGAAATCGTACAATTTAAGTATTAAATAGAGTATTTTAAAGTATTTAAAGTAACTTTTAAAGTGGGACTTTACTTCTGCAGGAGATATAGATTTATATAGACTCATGGTTTCTTTGTATGCAATAAAGATTTTTAACTAATTTTCTTATTACACGATATAATGTTCCCAGAAAAATAATGTAATAGACATTCGAGTAAAAAAGCACTTGGCTTAATGAAAAAATAGTAGATTGTTTTTAGATCTAAAAAGCAATTTCAAATTTCAAAAGACAATATTTCGAAAAATTATGTTTTGTAATTAAATATATTAAAAAGAAACAAATTATTATTTTGGGAAATTTCGGATATTCATAAATATGAAAAAGTAAAACAAGAAACATAACAATTAATGATCAATGATGATCAATGTTATTGTCACAAAAACGATATAGCTTTAAATTGTTATCACTAGAATTATATTGATCATCATTTTCAAAACTGATTTATCTACTATGATATGCATTTTCGTTTTTTTAGGAGTCAAAACAAGGAAATTCAAAAACTAATAAAAGTAAGTAAATGATAAATAATTAAACTAAAATATGCGCGAAAAAAGAAAGTTAGGTGTAAAAATTTCTACTTAGTGAACAGATTATAAAAATTTAATTAAGAAGCAGATTACGAACAGTTACAAAATCAATCATACAATCTGTATAAAATCCGTGCATAAATTCAGTTCGAATTGAGTGCCCAAATTGAACTATTCACGATTCTGACACGCGCACATCTCTAAAGTGCCGCTCTGCCCCCTATCGGCCCCCCTATCGGCCACAACTCAATTGGTAGTCACGCTCTTACCCAATGGCAAATTAAGTTTTCATAGGCAATAACAAGGTCAGCGAGCAGCTTAGCGCTGGCAGGTGGGTGGGTGGGCTGGAGGCAGGAGGCGGGGAATTAGGCACTGTTGATTGGCAACGTCAGTGTTATAAATTTGAAATTTCCTCACTTCAACAACAAACAGCAGCAACAGCAGCAGCAGCAGCAGCAAAGAATGAAAACAACTTTTAAAATTGAATTTTTGAACGATTTCATATTAAATGAAGCTCAGGTGCTCGGGCCGCCATATCAGCGTCAGCGATATAGTTTATGAGTCAATGCGATTGGAATGATTTGGAGCTGCAACATGGGTGCAGAGAATTCAACGGAAATAACAACGGGAGTCGTCGGGTGTCGGGAGTCGGGAGTCGGGCGTAGGGAGTTGGATTCGAATTCGCAGTCGTCGGTTTGGGATTCGTGTTAATAATTTAGTTGCTTATCGCGCGTGTTGACGTTCAAAATGGTTTCGGTTTCGGCTTCAGATTGTGACCGGACTCCGACTCCGACTCTGTCTGGGGCCCAAAGGCAGGCAGTCACCTAGTCGGACATACTCTGTCAGCGGCTGCCGATAGCCCGTTTGGGTAGATGCCAATTAGCAGCCACTTGGCACTTGCGTTAGATACAGATACAGTTACTTGAGATACACACGAAACTCGAGCCGAGTCGAGCTGAAGTACTTGGGCTAATTGGCAGGCTGCAAGTGGCTGACGATAGCCGCGGCGGCTGTGGGGTGGGGGGCGTTATCAGTGCTGATAAGCGCGAAACTGGGCACGCAGCTCGGCCAAAGGAGAGACAATGGAGCCTGCGTACGGGTATTTATGTAGATGCCCATGTTGATTGGGGGCTTTATTGCTGCTGTTGAAACCGCGACAGCGACTGCGAGGCTGCTGTTATTTGTTGTTGTTGTTGCTGCTGCTACGGCAGACCACACACGATGCTGCCGTGGCCCAAGAGTCGATGGCAGGCTCAGGGCCAGGCCGATGCCTGCCACAAACGAGATTTAAATGAGTCGCAACGACGGCAACTCTCTCACGATTCTGAATTTCAACGAAATCGCCAACTGTTGCGGATCGTTGCTGTTGTTGCTGTTGTGGTTGTTGTTGTTGTGGTTGCTGCTGTTGTTGCTGCTGCTGTTGCATCGCATTCTACGCATGCCAGAGATACTTTTGGCACCTTAGCGGCGATTAAATGCACACGCACGCAAACCAAACCGGGGGCAACAACAGCATCTCTTTAAGCCGCTTTGGTTGCTTTTAATTGTACAAAAGTACAAGCCACAAAGGACCACACACACACAGGCCACGGCCACAACCACAAGTCACCACCTGATTAGAGCGCATTTAAATGACAATCGACAGCAGCAGCAACGGCAGCATCAGCAGCAGCATTAGCAGCATTGCCAGCGGGAGCTGTCCCTGGCATGGCTCTTGCCCCATTTGTTGTCACAACAAGCGACAACAAATAAACGCGCAACACATGAAAAATGGTGCAGGTTGTTAGCTGCGGCTGCGTTAGCCACTCATCTGTCCCGCTGATAAGCGCTCGAGCCTCGAAACTCGGTGCCACATTGAATGCATCAGAAGTGCTCCCAAAAAAATGCAACCTAAGCAGCAGCAGCCAAAGAACTGAAGGGAGAGAGTTCGGCCTGGGTCTGCGGTCATGTTCAATGTGACACTAATGTCCTGTTGCATTGTCGTTTGCCGCCGCTTATCGGATCGGTCCCAAATGGAAACTCTTTGTTGCCCCTGGCCTGTCCGCGTCTATGATTCCCTCATAATTTACGATTAGAAGCGGCTCCGGACAGCAGCCGTGGTTTTGCCTATCAGCGCTTTACAAAGTGCGTTCGTGTGTTTTTCTTTTCTTTTCATTTTATTTTTCTTTTCTTATTTTATGTATATTTCTTTTTTGGGGTCGCCATTATCAACTGCCCAAAGCGTTAATCATCATCGTTATGCTCATAACGATCATAATTAATAGCAATATTTCGCTGACTTTCGCTGATCGAATGAATGATTAAGTGAAAACTGGATGGAATTGGATTAGCAGCTACTTAATGAGTCGCCTTGTTAGCTGCTATTTGCGAAGCTTAAAACAATCAAGAGTTATATTAATAGATAATGTCCGACTGCATGATACCCTCTCTTTTTTAATACTCAGATTAAGATCTCATAGTTTCTAAAGTTTGACAATCAAAATATCAAAATATGGGGTTGAAAATATCCGTTGGAAGATTTTCGGATCTGTGCCTAATGATCACTACTTCGCAGTACTGATCACTGCTGTATTTGATATGGCAGAAAATGCAAAGCTTTTTATTTATTGTATATATTTTTATTTATAAATTTATTTATATATTTTTTAATTGTTAGTCTTACTCCGATTTTATGGCTAAACTGTGTTAACCAGGTTAGGTAGAAATATTTATTGTAAGTAACTACTTAAAATAAGCCGTGTATACCCGATAAACCACAAAGTTGTAGGGTACTGACGAAAGCGAGAAATGCGTTAATTTTTCAGCCAATTGACGCGACGGGCCGCTAACCAGTCGATGCTGGACATGGGACAGGGGACACTCGATGGCCGCCGCCTGATTGAGCAAGTGCGCCAACTTGGCCAACCATTTAACCGTTTAGTACGTGCTTAGCTATAGCCGGCTGGCCGCCTGTCTGCCGGCCAGCTGCTAATCAGCGTGCTGTTTGACTGATTGAATCGACCAAGACGGAGACAGAGACTTGGACTTGGACTCAACCCAAGATTGACTCTGAGAGTGAGACTGACGCACCGGGGACTGGGACTGGGACTGGGATTCGGACTCGGAGTCGGACTGACTATAAGTGCAAGTCTCAGCTGGCTGCGCTTGATTGGATAAATGAATAAAAAACAAACTTTAGTTAGGCGGAAAAGCTGTGCGGCTGCTGTTAACATTTACACTGCACTTAGCACTGGCACCACTGCCCCGCCTGCCCCCCCTCTCACCTATCGCCGTGGATCGCGTCACGCGCCTGTTGCCTCGTCGAACATTTGAAAGCCTCAATCAACAGCCGGGGCCAATTATGTGGAATGAGGTGCTAATTTATGGATCTGAGACTTTTTCTCGGCCGCACAATTTTGCGCGTCTATAATTTACACTGTTTTCAGATAGCTCAACCGATTGCTAACGGTTTTGTGTGCATTTAGCATTAAGCATTCCGTTCTATAATCAGGTTCAAAAGTAGATTGCAACGATGATAGTGCAAACGGGTTTCTCAATCAGCTTTTAATAAACTGAAAAGATACGAAACAAATCACAAAAACTTTAAATGGTTAAAATAGAAACTAATCAGCATTCAGTCAATAAAAATAACGCAGTAAGTGGCCAACGAATTTGTAATGACATTCTTAATTTGAATTCAAATTTGTGAATATTCAATGCATAAAACATAAAACATATAAACGCAATTAGCTAATGCAGAAATTAAGAATTAGTGAATAATTTAACGAGTTTTTGGCTAAGCGTGAAAATTGTGAAATTCAATATCTATAAAATCTATTTAATTAAATAAATAAATAAATTAAATAAATTAAATAAATAATTATTTAAATCTATAAAATCTATTTTAAAATAAATGAACAATATTTAGTCTCTTTTATTTCATATTAGAATTGCATAATATAAAAACATTTGAAATTGGTCTATAATAGAATTTTTAGAGATTGACGTAATTATTATTTCACATTCTAGTTACTAATTTAATTAATTTAAACATACATTATTACTCATTATACGCTAGCCAGGCTATTTTCACTTTGTATTTCTGTTACTATGCCACATTTATATAGTTACTAATTTAAAAATATGCATAGTTTAGTTAATATCATAATAAAATAAAGCGTTTAACCGTTTCTGAGGTAAATAAGCAATATTCAAAATACGACATTCGCTTCATAGATATTAATATGCACTGTTCATAGGGCAACCGCTCATTTGTCTTACTTAGAAGACATTTTCATTTGATAGCATGAATATTAACAATTGATAATGAATTCCCCTCTCCCCCTCGCAGTGTAGGACTGGCTAACAAATCGGAGATCGGTGCCCGAGCTAATTATCGCTGTGTGACCCATTCCGAGAGTCACCAATAGGAGAGCGTCTCTTAATTTATGGCCATGCCAGCGCATTGGTTGAAATGAAAAATTGATTACCCTAATCAAACTACACAATCGAAGTCCGATCTGCACACACACACACACACACACACACACGCATGTACATAAGTGAGAAACCATGTAGAACTCTGATGGGGCCCATTTCGTTCGCGAGTATCTAAGACATCGACCAGGCCAAATAGGTATGCATCTATATATATATTTGTATGCGTATCTGTGGCAGAGTTTCGGCATTTTTGAGGGCGTGTTTGCCTCAATCCTCAATTCTTGACTCTCGGTCCACACAATCCTCAATCAGGCGCGTAGCTGTAGCTAATTATTTATTGGACTTTGTGGTCTATGCGTGAATAGATATAGATACAATTTGTGGGCCCGCGTGGATTGGGCTTCGTTCCCTGGAAATACGCTTATTTATGGCGCTGTTATGCAGCTTTGTTATTAAAATGTTATTGGATTTCTCTCGCTTTCCAGCTGTGGCATCATTAAACCGACTCCAACACCGACAACGAACCGGAGAACTGAAAAAGGAGGAGGAGGAGAAGGTGGAGGAGGGGCAGGCAGGTACTCAATGTTAACTTTATATGAGCCTGGGTGTCATGATAAATGATTTTAATTTTCTCTGTTCCATTTGGCTGCCTTTTGGTGCTGGTTTTCGGTTATTTGTGTGCCTCTCCCGCTTTATAAATTAGTTTTATTTTTTTTTTTTTTGTTTTCATTTTAGACAATTTCCAGCAAGATTCTCAGCAGCTTGGAAAATGGCCGCAACGTTTGAAGTTTCAAGTTGCCAGCAAGTGAATTAACTGAATTGAAGGTACCTTCCTGGCCAAGGCCAATTGCCAATTGCCACCCAAGCGGCTGCCGCTGGTCGTGTGACTCCTTTATGGCTATGTGACGGCCTTGGCCGGCATTTGGTTACGGCCAAGTCCATAGCTGACACACAATTAAAGCTGTAAATGCATGTTCTATAGCATCGTTGGCATTAACAAGGAGCAAGGACATGCACCCCAATTGGCAATAGATCAAGTCAAGGCCACGTTCGAGCCATTTGCAGTTGCTGCTGTTGCCCGGCGAGCGGCTTCTGTCTCTCAGCTGCGTCTGTCCTTCTGCGGGTGCAGGCCGAGGCAAAACCACACAATTATTTACAAAGGCCTGTCCTTTGTAAAGGACAACCCGTGGCGCTGTTGCAAATTGCCGTCAAGTCGCTGCACTCGCTGTGACCGGGTCCTTGCCCAGTCCTTGGGCATTTATTTACTATTGATGCTTGTCTAATGCGCCGACCTGCTTTCATGCTTTGCGGTTTAATCGAATTTACAGATTTGCCCAGTTATCCTTTAAATCTAGCCGGGCTGTTTGCAAACACACAACGCACACACAACCCACACACAATCGCCTTAAGTTTTATTGGATTAGGCCACACAAAAGTGCGTTAAGACCTTGTTGTGGATTTGGCTTATGCAATCGCAAAATCTGTTGGCAAATTTCCTGGAAAATTGAACGACCCACTAAACGAAAGACTTAGGACACAAACTTGATTTATCGATGCGTGCTGCAATTTTGAGCAACACTCTGACAAACTTTCGATTTCAGCGACGACAAAAAAATGAAAGTGACAATTAAGCAAATTGTTTAAACAATAAAATAAGATATTAGACATTTGGCTGCCAATCTGCGGCATTAGCTTCCAATTAGCGACTTTAACGAGCCACCTAAAAAAAAAAGCGTAGGCAAAATTGACAAATTAGCTGAGAAAAACAATTTTGGTAAATTACAACCGCAAATTAAGCCCGCTCGAGTTTGTTTAACAAAACAAAAAAAAAGCAGCTGCAACGAAAACACGCCAAAAAACTTAACTGACTAAAAAATAACAACAACAACAAGAACCACAATAACAACCACTAAAGATCTGTTAATTGATTGAAAACACGTTGCGTTCGTTGTTGTGTTTTGCTCAATTTGGCCAAATTGACAAACTGGCAAAAGCATGCAAATTCGTGTTGCCCCAAAGTGATGAAGTCATAAAAAAGTTATGACTCTCGGCTTATTTGGTTATTTTTTTATTTTTTCGATATTCGATTTTTATAACCTCTTTTTGTTTGGCCACTTTGCTCAACTCGTAAAATGGCCAACTTTGAAAATAATACGACAAAGTCTCTTCTGGGTTAATAACTATCTCTGGCGAATTGAGGAACCCGTTTGGCGACTCGCCTCTTCTATTAGTTTGCTGGTAAATAAAGTAGTCAAATTTATAATCAACAAGTTCATTAACATTTAACCCTAAACGCATCGAACCAGCCAAAGGGGACAATCGGCCGATGCCAACAAAAAATGTATTTTTACAAAAATTAAAAATTATTTTTAAGCTTCCAGCGATACCGTAAAACAATACTTAAAGGAAACGGGGGGACCTGTTGGTAAACGATTTACGAATCAAGTTAAATTTTAATTAAAGCCAACACAAGCGAACTCACACTTGTGAAAGCATAACGAATGTTAAATACGCTTATGAACATAAAAAAGTAAAATGTTTAATGTAATTATTAATATGTAATTAACTAATTGTTTCATGTTGCTGCTCAGAGAATTGCTGTAAATTAAAGATATTATTTAAAATGGATGTTATATCAATCTATTTATCAATCTATTATCAATTATATATTCTTTGATCATATAGACAAATGCTGATTGGCACTCCAAGTACCTTGTGGCGAGTAGGGAACACAAATGAATAAATGATGTGCCTAATATTGATAACAGTGCCTAAACTTAGTTATGTGTTATGTGTTAATGTATGTGTACTAAGCCAGGTTGGCACCATTAATAACTCTTGCCGGCACTCGCTGGCACTCAGCACAAGCCCGACGCATTGCTTACGCGTTTCTTGTGCGTAAAATATGAATTTTAAATTACCCATTTACACACACTCGGACACTCTCCGAAGACCGCAGATGGAGACTCGGAGAAACCGTTTAGCGTCGATGACCGCCAGAGGGCGCGCTTGCGGCCGTCGTGTCAGACATGTGTTTTACTTTTTTGGGTTTTTGTTTTATTTATTCTTTTTAACGTGTGGTTTTTAATGCGGAGTGCGACGGGAATTGTATATGAGAAATGCAGGCGCTAATTACGCGAATTGTCGGCGGTCAGCAAATGTCGTTGGCCAAATGAAGTTGTAGCCGCAATTACGATGAACACACAAAAAACGGACAAATGCATTCAAAAATATTCATTTGTATATTGTGCACGTTTTTCATTTAGGTTGCCTCTGGCCAAAAAGTATAACAGATAGCAAATCATTAGGGACAAACAGTAGCAGTTAACAAAAATAAGTGTAGAAAACAGCATGAAAGAAAAACGCGCCCAGCTCATTAGCGAGTGGCAATTCGCCGAAGCTCGTTTCTCTTTCCAGCCGACGGATCGTTAGATACAGGCCGACAAATACAATGCGAAAAAAAAATAATGTGTAATGTACATGTGTAATCAAAAACAAGTTAAAAAATTTAATTAACGCGTTTTACGCAACTGTCGGCGGCTGTTTAACCCTTTGTGGCCATCGCTTGTCGAGCACGCAAATGCAAAGCAAACATGACAACAGTAATAATTGAAAATCATGGCAATAAAAGCGTAACGCTGCAGTGTCAGTGCCTGGGAAAAGGGGAAAGGGGAAGGGAGAAGGGGTGAGCGGAAAAATCAACAGCTGCTTTTATTACCGCTGAGAGCCGGCGGCAGTCAACGCCAGCAACAACAATACAAGCAACAGCAGCAGCAGCCATTGTTACATTGCTCTCTGGCGCTCAGTGGATGCGGCATGCGGCCACTCTGTGTGTGCGAGCGGGCCAGCAGCTGTGTGTCTGTGTCTGAGTTCGAATTTATGGTTTTCGAATTTCCAGTGGCGCGTAATGGCTGACTGCTTAGATGACTGGAAGTTCGTTTTCGAAACGGTTAACTCCGAAACGGTTAACAAGCTGTTAATGCCGTTTTCGTGTTATGCCCAACCGCTTATCGCTATTTAATTAATTTGACTGCCCAGCAATATTTTATATATTGTTCAAATATTTATATATTTATTTATTTGCCGCAATTTAAATAAAAATGCGCATAAAATTTACTTAAATTTTGTGTGGCCATTGTTGCTATTCCAAAAACGAGCTGCCACTCGAAAAAAAAAGAAAACAAACTAAAATTTAGAGTTTTACTCTTCATATGGATTTGGGGCTATTGTTTGGGCGTTTTGCTTATTGATTATGTCGTTTGGCGGCGATGCTGAATTTTTAAACTTAACAGGAAATCAGGCAAAGATCGAATTCGAATTCGGATAATTATGCGACAGGTTTATCTTTTTTCCAATAACAAATTATATCTTATGCACAGCAATGGAATAAATCACAAGCCCACACTTGCTATTTGATTGCGGCTCGTTGTTAATTGATATAATTTCCATTCAGAAAAGGAATGCAAAAGAAATATTATCAATAAAAATCAAATTATAATGAAATTCATTAGCGTCTTCGACATTTGTTTTGTGTTTGTTTTATTTTCTGGTTTTTATTGGGTGCGATTCACGAAGCTCAACTTTTGATTTATTTGCCATATATTATCGGATATACAGACATATATATGCACATTAATATACATATATATTTATACATGTTTTTGATACACATGTTTCACATATTCAAAGATGCGACTATTGATTAGAGCATTGTTGTTGTTGTTGTGGGTTGGCGATCAATGCCAAATGGCATTAATTTTCAAACACATTCGATGTGTATTTGCCACAGAGACGCTAATGGGCCACGCTTCGATGCGACGACGGTCAAATAAATTGATATTTAATATATGTGCGATTGTCTGTGCGATTAAAATAAATAAATTAAAAATCAATTAAATATCAATCAATTGGCCGAGCTGTACGCTTCATTGAATCAATTAATTGTGCGCTACGCTTTTGAGATTTAAAAATAAATGCAGACAAAATAAGTATATGTATATGTATGTGTGTGTGTACGCACACCTAATTTATGTGTGTATGTGTGCGTATGCAAATTGTATTAATTGCTGTCCGAGTTCTGCTCGTCGTTCTGCTCGTCGATTGTCGATCATGCCCGTCCCGGGTGTCGATAAAGTTGTAGGCACAGATTGAAACGTCGCGGCCAAAAACAAAATCAACACAACTAAATGCTTATGAGGAGTGTGCTTCATAGATAGATAAGGGATACAGGGGGGTAGAAGCAGAAGCATGAGCATGAGTGAGAGAGGAGTGAGGGTGAGCATCAGTCAACCGTTTCAGCAGACAGAGACAGCGCCAATTCACACGCGCGCGATTTTGATAAATCAACTAGCAAAACCAACAAACGCAGCCATTTTCCGCCGCATGCGCGTGTATGTGCGAACGGGACGGCCATAGTACGGCATGGCAACGCCCCACTGCGAGAGAGCGGCAGCGACGACGACGCAGACGCAGACAGCGACACAGTTGTCAACCGCATGACAGCTCCCAATAATAAAGTCATATCGAGCC
The DNA here is from genome assembly GCA_004143765.1 of Drosophila melanica. Taxonomy (NCBI): domain Eukaryota; kingdom Metazoa; phylum Arthropoda; class Insecta; order Diptera; family Drosophilidae; genus Drosophila; species Drosophila melanica. The sequence continues at coordinate 31,685 of SCDT01000874.1, forward strand.
CTAACAAGCGCGGGCCCCAAACGTCCACCGAAGGCGGAGTGAGCAGGCAAGCGAACGAACGAACGAACAAACGAACAAATGAGCAAGCGAACGAACGAACGAACAAACGAACGAACGAACGAAGGAGCGAACGAGCGAGCGAGCGAGCGAACAAAAACTCAGGCGCATTCCTAAAACCGGTTCGATGTTGGTTCGCTCTTGTACTGCGCTGACTGGAAACATTGTCTCGCTGTCAGATTACAGGTGACAACGCGGAGTGTCACAACAAAATTTGCGCACTGAGAGAGCCGCTGAGAGCAGCAGCAGCTCTGCCAATCGATCAGTCGAACAGTCGAAGTCTGAGTATCGTCTTCGTCACTGTCAGAGGCCAGACAGCAACTCGCTCGCGCTCTCTCTCACACACACACGCGCACGCACCCAACACCGAACACCGTCGACTGTCTCTCTCTTGCGCTGACAGTTCAATCGGTCGCTGCCTGCCTCTGCTGGCTTCGTCGCAGCGGCAGGCAACTGTGATTAGTTAATTTAGTCGTTGAGCTCGCATGGAACAGACGTGCGCGTCGCAGTTGTCGGAACAGCAACAGCAAAAGCAACAGAAAAAGCAACAACGAATACGAAACGCAGCTTCAATTTAAAGTGAGATACAAATAAATAAATAAACACAAGTGCAAATTTCGAATAAGCCAAGTGAATTTTAGAGTTTGAGTGCAAAGTGTTCGAACAGAGTGTGAAATTAGCTGCACAAAAAGACGAAAATTAATAAATCGGGCGAAGTGAACAAATGGCCCTTGAGGATCGCTGCAGTCCACAATCAGCGCCCAGTCCACCAGGTTGTTTGCCGCATTCGCCGCCCCAGCAGCACATCCTCCATCCGAACATCCGCATCCAACCGATTTCAGTGCCCATCTCAGTCGCAGCCCTGGACATGAGTCTGCAGCCGGGCACAGTGGCCACGGCGGCCACGCTCTACCAGCAGCAGCAGCTCCAGCATCTGCACCAGCTCCAGCAGCTGCAGCAGCTGCACCAGCAGCAATTGGCCGCTTCCGCTGGCGTCTTTCACCATCCGGCGACCTCGGCCGCCTTCGATGCGGCCGCTCTCCACGCGGCTGCACTGCAGCAACGGCTCAGCGCCAGCGGCTCCCCGGGCGCCCATTCGACGGGCGCCTGCTCCACGCCCGCCTCAACGCTGACCATCAAGGAGGAGGAAAGCGACTCGATTCTGGGCGACAGCTTCCACAACCAGACGGCCACCACGGCCACGGAGGAGGACGAGGAGGAGGACGACGACATCGATGTGGACGACACCGCCTCTGTCTCCGGCAACGCGCGCCTGCCGCCGCCCGCGCACCAACAATCGAAGCAGTCGAAGCCATCGCTGGCCTTCTCCATCTCGAACATCCTCAGCGACCGCTTCGGCGATGCCGCCAAGCAGAGCAAACAGGGCGACTCCAGTGCCGCCTCCGCTGCCGCTGCGGCGGCCAGCATCTTCCGCCCGTTCGAGGCGAGTCGAGCTGCCGCGGCCACGCCCTCCGCCTTCACCCGCGTCGATCTGCTCGAGTTTAGCCGGCAGCAGCAGGCGGCCGCCGCCGCTGCCACCGCGGCGATGATGCTGGAGCGCGCCAACCTGCTCAACTGCTTCAATCCGGCCGCCTATCCGCGCATCCACGAGGAGCTCGTCCAGAGCCGCCTGCGCCGCAGCGCCGCCGGCAATCCGAACGCTGTGCTGCCGCCAACGGCCAAGCTGACGGAGTCCGGCGTGGAGAAGTCCGCCCTGGGCTCCCTGTGCAAGACGGTCTCGCAGATTGGCCAGTCGCAGTCGACGACGCCCGTGCCGACGCCGAGCAGCAGCGCCAGCCACCTGGCCAGTCCGCCGCCCGCCTCGAATGCGTCCACCGTCAGCAGCAGCTCCAGCACGGCAACCAGCAGCAGCGCCTCCTCCTCCTCCGGTTGCTCCTCGGCCGCCAGTTCGCTGAACTCGTCGCCCAGCAGCCGCCTGGCCGGCGCCAACAATGCCAGCAGCCCGCAGCCCATTCCGCCACCCTCCGCCGTCAGCCGGGACTCCGGCATGGAGTCCTCGGACGACACACGCTCCGAAACGGGCTCCACCACCACCGACGGCGGCAAGAACGAGATGTGGCCAGCGTGGGTCTACTGCACCCGCTACAGCGACCGTCCCAGCTCAGGTGTGTAAAAGCAAAAATAATAACAGTACTTAGAATTAAGCAATTGTTCGAATGGATAAAGTTCTATGGGAAAAGTTGGAAATAGCGGAAAATGATGTTTGTTAATTACACATTTTACAATCAAGATATAATTTGATATAGAATAGATAAAGTTGAGATACAGATAGAATAGTGAAAGGGGTAATTGTTGAGATCATAGTTAATATTTGTTGTAGTTGTTGCTGTTAGGGTTATTCAATATATTTTGTCATCATAAATTATTCTCAAATTGACTTCATAAGCGGCACACATGACGCTTCGCTTCGTGCGTACGTGTGGGACCACCCCCAATGTGCAGAGCAGAGCAGAGCAGCGGCAGCCTTTCATTTGCCTTGTTTGTGGATGTTGTCTTGTTGGCTGTCATAAAACCGAAGGACACTGCAACAATTAGTTGTATGAGGTCCAATCCGAAAGGCTCGCTTTTCAATTGTCAATTGTCAATTGTCGATTTTCGTTTGTCGGCGTTGTGTTTTTTTTGTCGGAGGCCTTCCGGGGCCGGCCGCACGCAGCGCTGGTGTCTTTGAAGCTGACACTTTATGTGACAACATGTAGCGCAGGCTCGTTTGCCTATCGCCGACAAGCGGTCGAAGGTCACAGGTCACGATTACCGCTCCGATTTCGTATCGACGCTTGTCGGGCCCATTGGCACTAAAACGCGCTGACGATTGACGATCCCCGATTCCCGATTCCCGAACTGCGAGCGTGCGGTGAAAGTGCCCATTAAAGAAGAGTAAAACACAAAGCAGACAAGACTAGAAGCAGCCTAAGGAAAAATCGTTTTTCCATGCTGCGTGTGTGTGTGTGTGTGTTGGTGTTGTGTGTTTGTGTTATTGCTGCGATGCGTTAATTGACAAGTTAAGTGCTTTTTTATGACTCGAAATGGCTTTTTAATTTGGTGTCGATGGAATCGTATAGAAACAGGCACAACAACAACCAACAACCAGCAACTAGCAACAACAACAACACCAAGGCGTTGATAGCCGCGAGATTAATCAAATGATCTAAGCAATCGAGCAATTAAATTATAATTTACAAGGTGTCGACGACAGCGACTAAAAGCCAAAACCTAAACGGAAATTCAAATCGGCAATTGCAAAATCATTTAACGATTTAAGCCAATTAGCGATCAGGGGCTAACTGCCAATTATCCAAAAGAGAAACGTTCAAATCGCAATCGGAACAGTCGGGATTATTGAGTCATTTTCGCTTGACTTTTGAACTGAGCCTCTAAACTTGGACGCTCATCATATTAATTAAAGTCTGGCAAAATGGCCAACGTCGTGTCTAAGACACTCCCCGGAACTCCCCGCTCCCCGTTCCCGTTCCTTCCGTTGGCTTCATTAGACGCAGCTCTGACAGCTGACAAATTGAGCACGCGGCTCAGCCGTTGCATGCCCCAAGTTTTTGTTGTTTCTCTATATTTTCTTTTTTTTTTGTGAAGAAAGCAAGTCAATGTTTAGGAATACATATATGCTAATTAAACCGTTGATATCATTAATTATATGTGAACACAGTTGTGGGGGGGAATTCGTTTACTTAAAACTGGCAACGCTCGACTAACTTTCTATTTATTATTTGTATTTCTATTGCAGGACCCCGCTACCGTCGCCCCAAACAACCAAAGGACAAGACCAATGACGAGAAGCGTCCACGCACCGCCTTCTCCAGCGAGCAATTGGCACGCCTCAAGGTAAGCATACTATATCTATCTGATTTTATATCCCTCCCGTTGGTTGTGTCACATTTACAGCCAAAATATTTACACAATTTGCTGGGGGCCGCCCGCTGGGCCGCATCCTGGCGACGGCAACCGCACGTCCCTGTACAGTGTCCTCGTCGTCTGAGCCAATTAGGCATGCTCATATTTCACTCACACTACCCGTCTTTCGACTAAACCGCAAATAATTGATTTGCCTCAGACGCTGACCCGACCCGACCCGAACCTAGTTGCCTTTTATTGCGCAGCCAATTCTCACCATTTGCCATCTCTTTTGCTCTCTCTCTACTTGCAGCGCGAATTCAATGAGAATCGCTACCTCACCGAAAGACGCCGCCAGCAGCTGAGCTCCGAGCTGGGCCTGAACGAGGCACAGATCAAGATCTGGTTCCAAAACAAGCGCGCCAAAATCAAGAAGTCAACCGGCTCGAAGAATCCGCTGGCCCTCCAGCTGATGGCCCAGGGCCTCTACAACCATACAACGGTGCCGCTGACCAAAGAGGAGGAGGAGCTCGAGATGCGCATGAACGGCCAGATACCGTAAATGGCATCCCGCTTACCCCCCCCACTCATGGCTGGTCCTCAGTGTGCAATATGGAAAGGCGCCATCCCTCGTCTCGTGGCTGGTGGATGGTGATGGAATTTGTGCGGCGTACAAAAGTGTTCATGTGATATAATTGTAATATACCTAACTATCGTACCGTATCGTACCGTATCATATCTATAAGCTTCAAGTTCTCTTCTCAGTTCTTATTCAAATGACATGGAAAGTATTATCCTTCCCAATGTATTCTAACCGAAATATTTGCCAATAGCCGCACTCTAAAGCTAACAAAACAAAACAAAAAACGTTTATTCCTAAATATAAACACACACTTAATTTTTGTATGTATAATTCAATATGTATGCTTAAAATGTTAAATAAGTAATTTAAAAGTTCTTTAGATTTATTTCTAGCTTAGACAAAAACACACATTAAATCGCTTTGGCGATGAAGTATTTCTAGTTTTTAAGTCGCAAACGAAAATGTTATGGATGAAAAATGCTTAAAAAAAACAAAACAAAAAGAATACAAATACAAATTCAATGCACCTAAAACAAAAAACACAAACAAAAAACAAAACACAAAAGCAATTTATTGAAATCCATGTGCTAAAAAAACAAAAACAAACCTACAAAAGCAAGAATTAAAATAAAAAAATATTTAAAAACATAATTGATTCCCATTTGTTATTTTTATATTTTTTCACTCGTTCTTTTGCGGCGAATAAATTTATTTGCGTGAACTGGAAATTGTTTATATCGTGAAAACTACTATAATAATATTGTTATAATAACTGGTTAATAACATATTATAATTATTATTATTATGAACATTGTGGAATTTATTTGAGGTATTCGCTTTTTATTAACTTCGGCTATAATCCGTATTTTCGTTGCTTTTTTATATCGATCAACTTAAAACTAATACTAAATTTGTTTAACTTATTTAATTGATTTGAATTGAATTGAATTTTGACTTCCTAAAATTTCACTTTATTATGCAACTACAAACAACAAATATAAAATAGCGACAAACTTGAATATTTTCCATCTCGAGTAAATGCTATTTTATCCACATTGAATGTTAGTGATATACGGGTATTCGATAAGTTTCGTGCTCGTTTGAATTCCGTCTCGTTGCTCGTGTTTTGACTGCAACCGTTGGATATGAAAATAGCGGGTTAATCGTCTCTGATATGACAGCATTCAGGTTAATAGGCTGGCCCCGTACCCGGAGCAACTGCATCTGCGTGAGAGTAGCAGCAGACAGGCGCCGTCGCCGTCGCCTTTATTCAATGACATGTCCACATTCGCATTCACATCAAAGGCCGTCGCAACTTTAAATCATGTAAACTTGTCACCAGTCGAGGGTGAGACTGGGAACAAGTCGGAGACGTGCAACTGGTATATGATAGGGGGGGTTGGAGGGGGGTGATTCGCTAATTGCACAATCACAGCGCTTGGGTTAGGATGAGCCCAATGAGGACAATGAGAATGAGGATGGAGATGGGGTTGGGGCTGGGGATGAGTGACGGCAACAGCATTCGGTTCGATTTGAGGCTGCCATTTAATTAAAAACGAATCTTCATATAAACAAATATTGTGACAAGACAACACGGTGCCATCAAATGAAACTGCACCCAGCAGCAGCAGCAACAAAAACAACAACAACAACAACAGCAACTACATCAAATGATTTATTAGCACAGATTTTGCGGCAATTGCGGCCAAGATGCCAAACGGCGCGCATTAATTTGCTGAAAATAAATGCAAAATTCGAAAATGCAAACAGCCAACCGCCAACTGCATAGACAGACAAAGTTGTTGTAGGAGGC
>SCDT01000875.1:0-26552 GCA_004143765.1 Drosophila melanica
CATTAGATATCCTACGAAAAGGATTATGCTAAAAAAACAACTTTATATGTGACCTTCTGTTGCACTGCTATTTTTATGAACACAGCTGTATATATATAGTCACCTTTATTGGGATAGAAACTGTGTAGACATTTTTGGCTGACTAGCGGTGCCTGATTTTTGGATTGGCTGTGCGCCATTTAGTAGTAGGCGGGAAATGGATGATAATTCGACGGATTGGAAGCATGATGATTGGCCGACGGCAGCACCGGTGGCGGTCGTACGCCCGGATGATAATTGCTGGACGCCACCTGATGGTAGGCACCAAAGCTGCGGGCCATATGTCGGTTCTGGGCAGCCGCCGCTGCCGATTCGCCGAGGAGGCGCGACTGATCCGCTGTGCCCAGCAGTCGATTGTTTTGCTCCATCAGCAGGTGGGCGGTGGGATCGACGAGCAGCCGGTGCTGATCGGCGGCCGCATTCGAGGCGGCCAGTATCCGATGCTGTTCGACCGTCGACAGCAGGCGATGGTGCTCGAGACTCTCGCGGCTCTGGTGCTGCATCTGGGAGGAGAGGAACGATCGATTGTTGCCCACCGTCATGTTGGCCGTGTTTGGCGTCAGATCGAGCGACGCCATTCGCAGCATGTCGTGATGCGGATGATTGTACGGCAGCTGCGGCGGCGATGACACCACATAGTTGGCGGTCCGACTCAGGTCGACCGATGTGGTCTGATCGTGCTCCTGCTCGCCCAGCTGCTCGCTGAGCATATTGTGCATCGCCGCCGACTGATGCTGCTGCATCGCCAGCTGGCTGCTGTGACCGCCGTGGCTGCCGTGCTCCTGCTGGTGCACCACCGAAGCCGGCGCCTGCTGCTGGGCCTGCGCCTGTTGGCTCTGCTCCCGATCCGAGAGGATGTCGTAGATGTGGTGATGATAGCGGCTGCTCGGTAGCTGGAAGTTGTGATGATAATTGCTCGACGCATTCGACCGGGAGCTCATGTCCAGGCCCTGCAGATCGGACATGTCGTTGGCGGCACTCGCCGCCGCTGCGGCGGCAGCCGCTGCGCTCGCCGCATTGCTGTTGCTGCTCTGCCTGTACTCGGCCGGCGAGTCCAGGTCCTGGCTGTTGTACTTCAGATTGCTGGCCATGCTCTCGTACTTGGAGTACATCAGATCGATCTGCGATTGCGGGAACTTCATGCGCATGTCCTGGCCGGCACTGGAATTGGATTTGCAAATTAGAAATGGAAATCGATAAATAACACTAGCTACCATAATGAAACTTGGCATATACCTGTATTATAAGCGGACACAACACATTTATGAAAATCGGAACACTAAATCATATAGCCATAAAAATAATCGGATAAAATCTAAAATGTTTGTTTTATTTATAAATCTAACGTGTGCTAAAAGTACAAGTCGAGATTATGATGTCACGTTCTCTTAAATCGATAATCCCAAATGAACATCGACTTTTTACATGGAGTTAGAAAGTCGTATTGATAATCCGATATATATCAATCTCAAATTAGAAATCGCGGCTATTAACAGCGATACATCAATATTTTCATTGTTATTGTTTTTGGTGTCATTCGGCGTTCATCGAAATATCGAGACAATCGAATTGAACGACAATTTTTTACATCGGATTTAAAAATCATCTTGATTTATTTAAAAAAAAATGTTAGAGTCAATATCGAAAGCATTTTGACTTTTATTTTTCGATTGATTTTTAACTTCACCAGGTAAAATTAAATAAAATCGCTTCTGCCAACATCGAGAAGGCCGATTTATTCATAAGCATCGATCGATGTTTATCGAAATATTGATATAGTCAAATTAAACATAAATTTTGTACAACGGATTAAAAACAAGGTGTTGATATATCGAAAAAGAAAACGGTCGAGTGGAATCGCTTCTGCTAAGATCGATATATCGGTTTTTGGATTTTTATTTTTTAACATAATTAAATGAAGCTTGGCCTTGAATTGGTCTACTCACCTGTTCTGCGGCATAATGCTGTTCTCCTCGTCGCTGGACATTTGGTTGTGGCGCGAGATGTTGTGACGTCGCTCCTGCTGCTCCTGCTCCTGGACGGCGCGCTTGTGCCGCATCATGTCGCCGTTGAAATTGTAGCGCGGTATGCTCGGCGAGGAGGCCGGCGAGATGAGCTCGTGCTCGGGATATGTGCTGCCCACGCTGGAGGCGTTGCGTCGCTGCGGCTGCAGCGCCGGCAGCGGTGAGGATGCGGATAAATTGTTACCGCCGGTTGGGGCGCCGCCGCTGGAGCTGCCCGCTGGGGTGCTATTGGAGCCGGGTCCGCCGGCGCCATTGCCGGCGCCGAACATGCCGCCATAGTCGCGACCTGGCGAGATCGGCGGCGGCGATGGCGGCGTGCGATGATGCGACGAGGAGAAACCATCGGAGTCCGGATGCTGGGGTCGTGGCGTGCTGCCGGCATCCACGTCAACGTCGTTCTGGTTCTGATTGCTCTGCGGATTGGTGGGCGTCGAGGCGCTCGGCGATATGTTGCAAGCGCCCTGGAACATAGGCAATGGCGGTATCTGCATGGGAAAGCTGCCCAAGTTCTTCATCATCTTCAGCTCGTTCTCCAGATTGTCCATTGTGGCTCCAATGCCCGTCCCGTTCGCCCCGCTCCCCCCTCCGCTGCCAAAGCGCTGCGCTTCGGCATCCACGTGCGCACTCATCGGACTATCGCTATTTATGTGGTTCTCGGTGGGTACCTGGGGGACAAGGGCGAGACGCAAATACAGTGGATGCTCGAAAAGTGCAACTGACAAAAATCAGAAAATTTCCTATTTGCAGAAATATTTTCTCTTTTTTAAAAACTCTCATTGAAATCAGTACAAATTATTGTTAATAATGATTTATATAAAATTTATAGTGTTTTGCTCTTTTGTGAAAGTATACAAAATAATGTTTTAAGTCAAAATCGGTATTAGAAATTGAATTCCGTAAGTCTGTCTTTGTCTTGTTTATTTTTTATCGATACGCAAAAGTAGTTCATTAAAGTAAATTCAACTGTCGTCAATCAGTCAATCACTGTAAGTGGTTTGTTTTTTGAAAGGGTATAAAGAAATAATTTAAGTGTAAGTCAAACATGGGTTGCTTTTCCTATCAATTTTGATCAATTAATCAATCACTGATCAATCCGTCGTTCACTTTGTGAAATAGCATAACATAATGATTCAAGTTCAAATCAAAATATATGTCTTGTTTTTATTAACAATCTTGATCAATCAGTCTATCCATCAATCACTGGTCAATCAGTCGTTCTCTTTGTAAGCCAGTATAAAATAACGATCAATCAATCACTAATCAATCAGTCGTTCATTCAAAATCGAGATATATATGAATATACATATCCAGTTATTCGTATCAATCTTGATCAATCAATCAAGCAGTCTATCAAGTTCGGCTGAAATTGTTTGACGTACCTTCAGATCGTTGCTCTCGCTGTCAATCATATTGCCAACGGAGTTGAGGGCCGCCTCCACCAGCATGCTGGCCGAGGAGGAGTTGGCGCCGACGCCAACGCCGACGCCAACGCCAACGCCAACACCGGCGCCGGCGCCGCTCAGTCTTGCATTGGCGTTGTTGTAGAAGGAGCTCATGAACGACTGCGAGTGGCTGAGCGAGTTCATTTGCATTTGGGGCGGCTCCACGCTGCTGGGCGCTGTCGGTGGTCCGGTGGGCGTGTGACCACCACCAGCACTTCCACCGCTGCTACCGCCGCCGCCGCCGCCACCACCGCCGCCACCAGCAGGACCAGCGCCCGCTGCGCCGCCATTGGCCGCCGCACTGTGATGGTATTGGGACATGGCCGCGGCGGCGGCGGCTGCAGCGGCGGCCGCATTATTATTCGACTCGACCACATCCAGGAACGAGCTGTTCTCGTCCTCCTCGCGACTGTGCGCGCTGTGCTGGTGCTGATGCTGGTGGCTGGCATGGCTGGCGCTGGCGCTGCTCATGAGCCGCGCCAGAAAGTCACGATTCTGGCCGAGCAGTTTGCTGTGCTCGTCAACGGCGCTGGGCGGCACCGCGAAGCCGAGATCCTGGCCAGCGCTGGCGCCGCCGCCACCGGATAGCTGACCGCAGGCAACGCCACCGCCCCCAGCACCACCACCACCAGCACCACTGCCAGCGCCACCAACGGCCGCATCATTGGCCACATCACCGCCATCGCTCAAATGACGATCATCGGCCCCGATCCACTTCTTGCTGCCCTTGCTGACCACCAGATTCTGGCCGAGAGCCGCGTTCATCGCCGCCGCATGACGGTAACCAGCTTCGCTGTGCGGCTGCTGTGCCGCCTGCTGGCCGTGCTGGTGCGGATGCGAGTGCGGATGCGGATGCGAGTGCGGGTGCGAGTGGGCGTGGTGCGGATGCGGATGCCCCTGGTGCGAGTGGTGCTGTTGTTGCTGCTGTTGATGCTGTTGCTGCTGCTGATGTTGCTGTTGCTGCTGCTGCTGTTGCTGCTGCTGCTGCTGGTGGTGATGATGGTGTGCGGTGCCATCGTCTTCATCGTCATCCTCGTCATCGTCGTCGTCCAGGCCCACGCCCACGCCGACGCCCATGTGACCCATCATGTGGCCGAGCTTGGCGGGATCCTCGCCAGCGCCGGCCATGGCGGAGACGGCGGCCGCGGCGGCGACCACCTGCTGCACCTGCTGCTGGGCGCTCAGCCGCTGCGCGGTGGTGGTCAGAAAAGACTCCACCAAGCTGAGCTGGGCGTTCTGCTTGCGACGCACCTGCTCCAAGCGTACGCTCTCCTCATCCTCGTCGGCGTCGTGCAGCTGCTGCTGGTGCAGTGCGGCCGTTTGCTGCAGCTGCTGCTGTTGCTGCTGCTGTTGCTGTTGCTGCTGCTGCTGCGGGTGGGCGTGTGCATGTCCGTGTGAGTGGGCGTGGCTGTGGTACTGCGGCGGCGGCTGCTGCTGCTGCTGATGCGCGTGCGACAAATGCGACGGCGACTGCTCCAAATGGCCGCCATGTAGCTGTTGCTGCTGCTGCTGTTGGTGGCATTGCTGGGCGTGTTGCTGCTGTTGCTGTTGCTGCTGCTGCAGTTGTTGCTGTTGCTGCTGCTGCTGATGCTGCTGCTGTTGTTGCTGCTGCTGTTGCTGCTGCTGCTGTGCGGCAAGCGAGGTTGCCGGCTCCTTTTTCCGCTTGCGCTTGCGTCCAGCGCCAGCCGCCATGGAGGAGCCGCCGGATTGGATGGCGGCCTGTTGAACGGCCGGCACCTTGTCGCCAAAGATGCTGGAGATCTTGGAGCTGAGCAGCGAGAGGTTCGGCTCGTTGCGGCAGAGATCCTTGATGGATTTGCCGCTCTTCTTGATCGCCTCAAAGATGTTGTCGTCGCTGTATTCGGTGTCGCTCTGCATCGAGCTGCTCAGCATCGAGTTCTGGTTCTGATCCTCGAGACTCTTGCGTCGCCGACGCGGTGCTTGCTCTGTGAAGGATAGGGCAGCGTTAGGGCGTGGCGCCTCGACACCCAAAAGCGCCTGCCCCACTGGCTTACCCAAAAAGTCCACCTTCATGCCGCCGGAATAGGCATCAAAGGTGTACGCAACGCTCCGCTCGATCTTCGGCATCTGCTCCTGGGTGTAGTTGTGCACCTTCTTGTAATGGAACTGCAGGCACTGCTTTGTGGTGAAGGCGGCATTGCACTCCGGTTCCGCGCATCTGTGAATACACATATATATATTTAATAAAATTATATATAAAATAGAGAATCCATCGATTCACAGATTAAACATATTTTTATACAAGTTTTACTTTTTTTTTTTAATATTTCTGTCATTAAGGAAAATGGGTAAGCTGGGAAAATAAATTCTCAAGTAAAAATATATGTATATATATATATTTTATTTTTTCTTGGTCAATATAAATAGTTTGATCAATCTAGACATGTTCGTCTGTCTGTAAGCTTAACTTAAAGTTTTTGTTTATTTGTCGTTTTGTATTTATCGATATTTATCGTTTTCCCATGATCGATATTAATCGTTTTTTTAAAATAGAGTTCGTATTGATTAACGATGTTTTTATAATATATAAGAATATATCGAAAGTGGAATATCTTCCCCCCATTTACCACACATCTCAATTTAAAGATTTAAAGTTTTGAATACTTTTGTTACTTCCTGAAAATTTCATAAATATTCTACTTTGTGTATGTGTGACTGAATGGGGTTTGAATCAGTGTATCTAGTAGTCGGGTAAAGTACTCTTATTTAATAGTAAATTTCTAGCTCTGGACTCAGTCTACTTTATATTGTGTTTGTTAAAATGGGGTGTTTTTTGGGGGGAGGGGGAGTACTTACTTAAAGGGCCGCACGCCCGAGTGGGTGAGCATGTGGATCTTCAGATTGCTGCGGTTTTGGAAGAGTTTCTGGCAGCGCGGACAACTGACCACGGTCGAGTTGCGGCTGTGCACCTCCTTCGAGTGGCGTTGCAGTGCCGCACGCGATCCTAGAAGTTTTGAACATAATTTACACTGAAAATCTCGTAAAACTTCAGCCATATCTAAAATGAAATTGTATGAAGAAAATGAAATTTTCGGATTGTGGTGATTTTGAAAGAAAATTAGTGAGTACAGAAAATTCATAGGTAAATCGAAACATATTACAAACACAAATTACAAATAAACCTAAAAAATTAAAATGAATAAATAATAATACACAAAAAGCATAAATCGCTAGGATCGAACAAATAAATCATCTCGTACACAATCAATATCGTACAGAATGCACTAAGAAACTCAGAAAGACAAAGACCAAATATCACAAAACACAAATCAAACACAAAGCAAATCATTCACTAAAAGCGATTGTACAATGATGCAGTTTACGTATGTTTCATGGCAGTGGTTGTGGTAGTGGTGGTGGTGGTGGTGGTGGTGTGATTCAGTCTGGTGGTTCGTGTAAAAAACTGGTTCTACTAAAAACTGAAAGCTGATATTCAGATTACTATGTGTATATTTAGTTTAGCTAACCTAATTCAATTTCAACAAATTTCGCTCTGAATCTCAATTCAATTGGAGGTGGCTAACCGGCTCGAACCCTTAACTCAAATATCATATTTACAATGAACCTAACCTTCAACCTGTACAGTAAGGTCTAAAAAGCACGAGATTTAATTCAATCTAATAATACTATGTTCTCAATTTTAAATAGTATAACTTACATAACAAAACAAATACAAAAAAACAGAACCGCTTCGGTTCGGTTCGAACCGTGAACCGAAAATTTGTTATGTTGATTTCGCAGCCTTTAAACTAAGAAAAAAATAACTAATATCTAATTTAGCCTGAGTGAAGAAAAATACCGCTCAATTAGTTGTTACCTAAAACATTCTTAAATTGGAGCAAATTTTTAAAAATTTTTTTAAGTTGCGAAATTGTTGTCATAATTATTATAATAATCATTTTTCATAACCACTTTAATATCTATCATCTGTAGGACTTGCTTTGAAATGCTGCTTTGGCTCTTTAAAGAGAAGTTCTATTCTAAATTGGGCCTACTTTTAATACTATTTAAGTATCAAGATGATCATGAAAATTCCAAAAATTTCCCAAATTGCATGGAGTGTGCCAATGAGTTGCGAATATTTATGTACGTATGTATGTGTGTACATGATCCATGTTAGGTGTACCAAACGAACAAGTTTGAAAATTGGTAAAGAAATTAACCAAGTTGATAATAATGTATTCGACCAATTGGTTAAACAACTGAAGAGAAGGAAAGCATGGGGAGGATGAGCGATCTGAGATGTGTGTGCTTAAGGTGTTTTTCTGGTGTTTGATTGATGACTGATTGATTGATTGATTGTGATTGGAGTTGTGTGCTTAAATGGTTAGTTAGTAGTTACGGCTAAGCAAGTTGCGTTATTATTACGATATTAGTACATACGATATTCGTTATTGTGTATGTGTTGCGAGTGTTTAGTAATACTATGGAGAAGCGATACAACGACGCAATAGTATATATGTATAATGCGAGCTTACGATATATGATTACGATATACGATATACGTTTTTACGATATACGATATACGAGATACAATATACGATATGCAATTTACAATATGCAATTTACAATATACGAGCTTACAATATTCGCCACTAGACTTGCATACGCTTACGATATTCAGACATCTACGCATATTTGTACCTAAGTACATATTTACGATCTACGCAGGCGGCCTGGCATTCCCAAACTTACCGCTGTGCACGCGCTTAATATGCGCCTTCAGCTTCTGCGGCTGACAGAATTTACGGCCACAGAAATCGCAAACGGGCCGGGATCGATTTGGATTCGAGGCACAGCCATAGGTGCGATGCATTTCCAGATAGTTGAGCCGCAGAAAGAACTTGTTGCAGAACTGGCACTGATAGGCGCCCTTGCCGTCGTGCTTCTCGGCCGCATGCTTCATGATGTTGTCCTTGCCCAGCACCGCCTCACCGCACACCTTGCAGTGATATTTCCGTATGGTGAGGCTCATCGATGGATCGTGAAAAACTGAGCAGTGAGTCCGATAGTAGAGCGGATGCTCAAACTTAAGATTGCAGCCGCCGCAGTCTGTTGTTTTTGTTTATTTGTTTTTTTTTTTTTTCGAAAGAGAATGTAAGATAAATTAGTGACTAAATATCGACGCAATTCAATTAAAGATAGTCCAATGACATTTGCTTAAAAAACAAAAGTAAGCTTTGAATTTAAATTAAACGGGTCAAATTAAAAACAGTTTAAATCGGGAATAATGTTCGATTGTATAAGCAAGGTATTTAATTAAATTTTATGTGGAGAATTATAATATTATATATACATATATATTTATGGCTAACTAAATTTAATAATTCGCTGAGTGCTGTCACAAGTGTTAGTTAGTTAAATTGAGGGCTGCTAAATGTCAAATATTTAACAGTAAGATAAATTAAGTGCTGCCAAAATTAAAATATTTAAGAATAACGATTAGTTAAATGTTGTCCCATGGGAAATATTTAACATCAAATTATTTACTCAAAGTATAATTTAACATCAAGATAAACTGAGTTCTGTCTGGTGTAAAATATTTAACATTAGGATAAAGAAAGTACTGTCTCATGTGAAACATTTAGCGCTAAGATAAGTTGAATGTTTTCACAGCCAGTTCAAGTGACCGTTTACTTTGACAAGGAGTTAACTACGGCTTTGATCCAATTTAAGTGAGGCACAACTGAATAAGTAGGTCTACCTGGACAAGCAAATATTTAACATCAAGATAAAATGAGTTCTGTCCCGTTCTGCTCTGTTTCTGTCTCGTGTGAAATAAGTTGATGTTTTGGCCGTTTACTTCGGCAAGTGTAACCACAATCACAACTGAATCAGCTGGTCCACTCGGCCAAGACTCATCAGCAATTGTTGCGCTGACTAACTGGCAGTTAGGTTGCCGTCATTCAGTCGTCCGCCTACTTACTTGTCTTCTCGGTGTGCTTCTTGCGCCACATGGTGTTGCAGTCGTCGCTCCAGTAGAGCAGCTCCATTCCGTTGCGCAGATCGCGACAGCTGACGAAGTACGCCTGCCGATCGATGGAGACGAGATTGACGTTGCGCTCCTCGTAGCTGGGCGCCGGCCGGATGAAGCGCAGCCAGTTGGAGGCATTCGGATTGTCGCAGCAGAGCAGATAGGACTTGTCGGCGCCGGCCTCGCACATCTCGAATATCCATTTCATGTCGCTGCCCTCGCGCACCTCGCCGGTCTGCACCGGCTGGCCGATGAGCGGGCCCAGCTTGGTGAAGGCGCGCACCTCGGTCCGGGCAAACACGCCGGTCACATTCGGCTCCACGTTGTGCAGCTCGAATTCGGCGGGCACGGATGCCTCCGCGAACGTGATCAGCGGCTTCGTCTCCAGTTCGGATAGCTGCGATGATTCGTCCATGTCCATGTCCTCCATGTCGTCCTCATCGTCATCGTGCCGCGGCCTGCCCACCTTCGCCTGGCGCTGTGCGTCCGCCTTCAGCTTGGCCAGCGCCTCCAAATTGCGTCGCTCGATCCACTCGGCCAAGTCAACGGCGTCCGTCACATTGCCGCACGCGTTGCGCAGCGGGCACAGCTTGTGGTCATGCGAGATCGAGCATTCCCGGCAGGATTGCTGCGACCGGAACGCAATGTCGTGCTCGTCCTCCTCCTCCACGAAATTCTGCTCCATTTTCATTTCGCGCGCCAGCGCCTCCTCGTCCAGCTCCTCATCGTCCTCGTCATCGTCGTCGCCCGGCCCAACCGCCGAATCATCTTCCGGCTCGTCGTAGCTATTTGGCGGCATCATCGCCGCTGCCGCCGCTGCAGCTGCCGCCGCCGCTGCTGCTGCGGCCGCTGCTTTAGCGGACTGCGATTTCTTGCCGGCAGCTTGGCCCTTGGAGCGCACGTGAAAGCTGCCCAGCTGGCCGTTGCTGGCGCCGCTGGCATCCACCGCATCCACCGGACCCGTCAGCGCCGACGCTGCATGTGCATTGCCCGCTGCCGACGCTGACAGCGGCAACTGTTGCTGCTGTTGCTGTTGCTGCTGCTGTTGCTGTTGCTGCTGATGATGGTGGTGGTGGTGCTGATGCTGGTGGTGGTGCTGTTGGTGGTGATGATGATCCTCCTCGTCGTCTTCATCATCCTCGCTGTGGTGCGCGGCTGCTGCTGCTGCCGCCGCCGCCGCTGCCGCCGCCTTCTTGAGGCAGAGCGCACTCGGCAGCGACTCTTTGCTGCTGGCCTCCAGTTCGCTCTTGATCTTCTCGGCGATGCGGCAGTCGAGCACCTCCGGCAGCGCCGAGGAGGCTGCCGCCGCTGCCGCTGCTGCTGCCGCTGCCGCAGCGCCCGCTTTGAGTGCAGCCGCCGCCGCCTTCGCCTCCTGTTTCTTTGACTTGGCGGTGCCGGCAAAGTTGCTGTTGCTGTTGTTCGTGTAGCCGGCGGCGCCAACGGCTGCCAGGGCGGCGCCGCCCTTGGCTTTGGCGCCCGCAAATCCGTTGAGCGCATCGGTGGTGAACTGCACCCGCTTCTTGTAGCGCTTGCGCTGCGGCGGCGTGGGCGTGGCCATTGCAACGGACTCGAGGCTGCCATTTCCATTGCCATTGCCGTTCTCTGGCGGCGGCGCAAAGTCCTTGACGCTCAAATTCGGTTCCAGCTTGAAGTTGCCATCGAAGCCCTTGGTGGGCGTGTGCGCCGGCGACGGTGGCGGCAGGCTGAGTGCGAGAAAGAGAAAGAAAGAACATGTTGATGAGTCCCGCAGCTAAATGTGGGTCGACTAAATGCGTTTCTGCTACACTTGCAGAAATACTATTTTGAATGTTATTTTTCAGCCAAACACAATTATATTTTTATATAAAAAAGACGTTTCCAAACAAAATCGTGTAAAAAACATATTCAGTAAAAACAAAAATAACTTGAAATTACAATAAACATTTGTTATAACTTTAATTTTATTAAACATATACATATTATATAAAATAAATTCTAATTTGACAAAAAGAAATATTATTAAAAACTCAGCAATTAAAGAAAAAAAAATAATTTATATTTTGTGATATTATTTACTATTAATATGTATGAACATAACATATTCTATTTATTCGAACTTTCTGACAACTTTCTTTCAACTTCAAAAACTCTTTTTCTTTCATTAGCATTATTTTCTCTTAAAATTATTTATTTTTCCCATTATTGATAACTCAGTATTATTTTTTTCAATTTTTTTAATGTTATTCTTGTAATTTTTTTATGTGTATTTCCATGTTAAATCTGAATCGTAGTTGAATTAAAAATAATAAAACTGGAATACAAAAAGAAGCTTGCATTGAATGCAATATACTTAGTTCTAGTGATTAAACTAAGCAAAATTTTAGCTAGTTTTCAACTAAAAATTGCCTTAAAAAATATTTAAAATCAGCGTTTGCAGCTTGGCTGTATGCCAGCAACGCTTGTATGTTATTGTTGAACAAAGCTCTGGGTCGTTTCGCTAAGTGTATGCATGGCGTCACGTTCACGCCTTTTGCTTCACGCCCACTGCCAACGTCAGCAGCAGGCGTTGTCCTGCAGCACCCGCCCCGCCCCAAAGCCGTCATCCCACACATTTCTCGCTGTCCCCTGCTTTTAATTAATTTCGCTTACGATTGCCTTTGGTTACGTGGAAGTGTGTGGGCGGAGGCAGAGGGAGTAGGGGGGAGCGGGTCCTTCCGTTTCTGGCTGCTGTACGCTGGATCGCTGCCAACAGCAGCAGCAGCAGCAGCAGCAGCAGCTGTGGGATTTCAGCCATTCTTGTCCATAAAAGCCTTGGACGTATTGCATTTCCAATTGGAATTCGCAATAACAATAAATGCATGTGTAAACCCTCTATTATTGTTATGTATTTAATACAATTTACTGGAAATATGACGCATGAGTTCTATGAAAAACAATTGCATTGAATCAATCTTGTGGTTTCTTAAACTGTTAATCAATAATATTCAACATTGAAGATTAACATACTCAGTTAATACCAAAAACTTCCTATTTTTTAATATGAGTTGATATTTGAGCAACAATTTTGGCTAAATTTGAGCTGATTTCAGTTTCTGAAATATGCAAATTTTCGAATTTTGAAATTGGTTTATTCTCTATGAGACTACAAAACAATTATTGTCCTATTGCTCAGAAATAATATCAGGATAGTAGAAATAAGTTTACCAATGAATATAGGTTAAATAGTTTATGACTTACAAATTTAATGATATGTTGATATATTATTTCAACGAATTTTTAGCTACTTATGCAGGAAAACAAAAAATTTAATTAATTTTCAATTATTGAGGAATAATTTTTCTTAATATTACCTTCGATTTTCGTATAAATGCAATTGTTTAAAATTGAAGAAAATTTGTTGTTTAAACGGGTGTATTTAATTCTAAGATTTCAGGTAAAATTGTAAAAACATTTCAGTGTTAAATGTATGTAAATAAATGTTGGAAAAAAAATTATAAAATACCCAAGAAAAGTTTCTTTGCGTATATACTCCATTTGAGTGTAGTATTTAATTATTATAATATGTTTCAAATGTTGTTTTAAGCTAACCAAATTTTTACATTGACCAAATATGTGCAACACCTGTATAAAATTTTAAAGTTTGAGTTTACACTTGAAAGTTGAAGCTCAGTTTCTAATAGGCCATCAACATATTTAGTGTCTTTTTTGCCAGCTGTTTGCCACTTTGTTAACCATGTCTATGAATAATTTGGGCATAATCCGAGAGACACTCTAAAGATCGGTTCATCAATTACCGGCCACCTTGGCCAACAGCAACTGGTTGCTGGTTGTATTGCTTGTTAAGCTGCCTTCGTTTTTTTCTTTTCTATTTTTTTCCTTTTCTGTTGTACTTTACACATTTTATTTTTCTGCTCTTGCATGTTGTCGCTTCATTTACCAGCTCCAAAGCCGTATTTATGCACTTGCAAATCATCTACCAACCACCGGTTATATAGGCCCCCCACCCACCAACCCTCCCCTCCCCTCCAGTCAACATCCATATGCATTAACCTATTCTCAGCTGTGTTTCGTGCTCAGGAAATTCATCAGCGCAACGTCGAACGTTAAGTGTAATATGGCAACGTTGTTGTTTTTGTTGTTGTTGTTGTTGTTGTTGCTATCGCTGAAAATTGCACATGGTCCGCGAACATTGTGCGTCTCTTTGTATGTGTGTGTGTGTGTGTGCGTGTGTGTTTGTGGCACTGTCTCTGTGTCTGTGTGTGTATTTTTGTGTTATCCTTCATTAAATCCTCCACCTTAGGACCTTAACAACAATATCGAAAACAGCGCCAGCACCAGAGAAACCAACCGGCAGGCAACCCCCTTCCCCTTCACCCCCCATTTCATCCCACCCCCCTCTCGTCTTTTTAGCTGCCTCTGCTCTGGCACTTATCCTGCTCCACTTTGTGGCTCACAGACCAAACAACACCCCAAACGCCCAACTCCCCCCAACACAGTCCCCTGGTGCCACACACACACACACACACAGAGACACATACTCTTTCAGCTCGCCGCCAGCTGCCTCTTGCCTCTTGCCTCTTCCGGGCCTCTGCCCGGCTTTCAGTGCTCTGAGTTTTGTTCTGGGCTGTTTCAGTTTCTGTTTCTGTTTCTGCTGTGCTCGGCTCTTTCTCTCTATGTGTGTGTGTGTTTGTGTGTGTGTGTTAATGTGCTGCTTGAGGGCGTCGCGGGGGTTGGACCCGCCACACGTTGCTGTGGGCTTTGGGCTTTGGGCTGGTGAGTTTCAATGGGGGCTGATTCGGAATCTGATTCAGTTTCTGGTTTTCGTTTCGTGTGCGTTACTCGTTGGCGCATTAAGTACACTCATCCTTGTACACACACACACACACACACATCTCCCCCCATTCGTGACTGGGTTTTTTTTTGTGCTTTTTGGCGAAATGTCGAAAATGCGCAGAAATTGGCGACATGGGCGAAATGCGAGAAACGAAATAAACACGAAATGAACGGAAAGTTGAAGCCCAGCGAAAGGCGACATTCGTGTCCAATTCTGTGTGTGTGTGTGTGTGTGTGTGTGTGTTGCAGTCGCTTATATTAGCTATGGGAAATATGCAATGGAACCCCAGGGAAACATGCTCAAAATTACAATTCAGCTGATAACTTTATTTTTGTTTTGGCATCTGCTTTTAATGTGTGCAAAGCTTTTGCAGAGCTTTGCCGATCTTTAGATCTATAATACTAAATACTAAATAAACTAAACATTCCCCCACTTTTGTTTCTTTATGTAGAAAGATTCGGCTTAGTTTATCAGCTGAGCTTGATCAAATTTTTAAAAGTCTGCAAAGCTAAAGCTTATTTTATACAAAATGTCGGATAATGCATTCAAAGAAGAAAAGAATCACAAATTATTATTATATTTTGAATTATCATACAACTAAAATCATATTTTACTTCATGAATAAAAATTCCCAAAACTAACCTTGACTCGGGCTCGAACGTCGATTTGTCAATTAAAAGAAAAATAAATTTATATAAAAATAATAAAATAGTTTTTGGCGCTGAAATTTTCCAAAGTACTTAAATTAAATATAAAAAAAAAAATAATGTTCGGTTTGCCTGCTTTTTTAGACAGTCATAGAAAATAATAGAATTCCAAATTCGGTTCGCAACCGGTTTAGAATTTTGCTTTAATCAAATAAAAGCCAAAATATAAATTGCTTTACATGAGACCCAAATTCGTCTTTCACGAACTTCTAATTGAAACAATAAATTAATGATAATCAAAAATAGTTGATTTTGTTAACTGTTTTAGTAACATTAATTGATGGTGCTAAATAATCCAGACTCAGGCTGTTTTGAGTCCGTCTGTCTGTCTGTCTGTCTCTATTGATACTTTTAATTTTGTTATACATAGTTTTGCTGGCAGCATCTAGAAGCCAATGGAACACAGTCGAAGGCAACCGACTGTAACCGACTGCGCAATACTCTTTTAACACAATACTCTAATAACAAAACAGTTGAAAACGGTCTTAATTTTTTTCATTTTTATTATTATTTTGAAAAAATAGACATTTATTTTTGGGCTTGATCTTTTTTGCTGATTGAAGCTCTAAAATGATTCAAACAACTTTATGTGCGATCTTCACAGGAAGTAATTTGTCTAGAAATTCCATTAATACTGATGAAGTTTAATAAATTTGGCGAATAAACGGCTATTACACAAATCCAATATACTCTTTTCACTTAGCGAACGGGTATAACAACAACTTAACCATTGGCATCTGCACATTGCCGCCGAAGGAAAACGAATGCTGAAATTAATTTTTGGGCCAAGGTGTGGGGAAAGGGCCAGGCCGAAAGAAGTGCGCAGCAATAAAGCGCCAAATGGCGGGCTCGCTGACTGCAATGTTGCAGCAACAGCAACAACAATAGCAACAGCAAGGCGTGGCAAGGTAGAGGCAGCGGCAGCGGCAGCAACAGCGACAACAGAAGCTCCAAGAAACACGTCGCGAATTTTCGTTGGTTGCCGGCTGTTTGGTTGGTGTGGGAAAGGATTGTGAAAGGGTTGGGGTCATTTGATTTGGCTGCGACGTTTGCTACGCCATGAAATGCAGACATTTACACACACACACGCGCACGCACACACACACACATACGAATTGGCAGCATGGCATGCAAATGCATGCAAAATGCTGTTGTTGCAACAACAACAATCGCATGCTGCACAATGTTGCTTGAGTATGTGTCAGCATGTCCGCGTGTGTGTTTGTGTTTGAGTGTGTGTGTGCGTGTTTGTGTTTGCTTGTCTGCATGTGTGTGTTGCTTTTTCCGCTTCCGCTGACATGGCGGGCTCCGCGGACTCCGGCTCCGATTTGCGGCTCTGGCTCAGGCTGCGATGCAGGCAACATGAAAGCGCCGTTGCATGCAACCGCACGAGTGCCGCATTTGTGCCTTTGTAGCTGGCACAGGGTGCACTGCAGTAGAGGGTGTGGGTGTGTGTGTGTGTCTGTGTCCGTGTGTGTACGATAGTGCAGCTGGAATGGGCTGCTTGGCGGTTGGCGGCTGCCTGATGCATTCGGGCATGAATCGCTTTAACATGGCCTCGCTTTTGTGCCGCCGCGTCGCCTACCCAGCACTTGGCCACCCACTCCCCGTTCCCCACTAGCCAGCAGCACAGGACGCGTCAGAGTTGTGGTACCAAAAAGTTGCCTCTCTCTCTCGCTCGCGCACTCTATGCGTGTGTGTGTGTGTGCCTGTGTCGTTGCCAACTATCAACAATCTTGGGCAACCGAGCGTTGCCATATCTTTGGCTTTGTTCTTGTACTCCATTCAACGCAATTCGCCTTAACTCGACTCGACTCAATTCGCCCCGCCTCGCCTCGCCGCGCCATTGTTCATGCTTTGTGCTTTTGTGCGGGCATTCGCTTTTGAGCAGCGAGCGAGAGAGCGACATAATGTAATATACTCTCACAAAGCTTTGTTGATTGCCGCTACAAAATTAAATCAAAGCAAATAATTAGCTGGCCACAGGAAAAGAAACAACAGAAGCCTTCAACTTAACGCAAGCGATCACAAGCAAATTAACTAGCAAACAAAAGCGTCACAAGAGTAAAGTCGCAAAATGGCCGACAACGACTGCAGCTCTTAAAGAGCGATCGATAGAGATGTGCTTGTGTCGATATATTACAAAAATACCAAATAAGACTGTTCTCTCAATCTCTCATTTGTACATATTTTGGACTAAATAGAATGTTTTTGTTAATCAGCACTTTAAAGTTGCTTTGATCTTAACACACGAGACAAAATAAAAGTATTTATTTTTACTTATTTCTTTTCGGACTGCCCTTACTATGTCACACTCAAACAAAATTAGCTGTTTAATAGAAGCTTTGTGAATAGAAAAAAATGCGCAAAGTTGTTTTTTTGTGGTGTTTCATTTGCATAAATAACAAAAATGTGTTAATATGGAAAACGTTAAGTTAAGTATGTAAAATTGTTAGTAGAGATTTTATAACAATTGTGTTGTATTGTAAAATTGTTTCATAGAGGCGTCCTCCATACGTTTCCATTAATATTGAGGACCTTAAGGGTATATACCAAAAAAAAAAATTCTAAGTCTGGGTTTGCTGTACGAGAATATTTTTAAGAAAGACCTGTGTTAATATCGATAAATATCGATATAGATAAATAGGAGTATCAATGGTCAATAAGTTCAAGTTTTAAGCTACTATAGTTTTTGAGATTGCTACGCTTATATAGAAAGACAGACAGACGAATCGTCCTGATCAAGATCAAAACAATTTCTAGGTATATTTCTTCTTCGTTTTGATCGTCGCATAAGAAAAACTAAATAAAAAATTAAATTTTTAAGCAAGTAATTTAAGTTAAGTAAGCATCGTCGAGAGATGTCAGTTATAATTGAACATGGGTACGAATATATTGGATTTTAAAGGAGTTTGTATTTCGTCACACCAAATTGAAGGTATTGAATTTAGTTTTCGAAAAAAATAATGTTGTTAGGCGGCCGCACAGCAGCTTTGCTTGGTCTGGCAGCAGTGGCCTGTATTAGTTACTGTATCTACTTTGATCGCAAGCGTCGCAAAGATCCCGAATACAGGCATAAGGTGCACGAGCGACGTCATCTGAATATGGCCGTCAGTAGGAAACCGCCGCTAAACGTCGAACTGGTCGAATACTTTCTGCGGCAGGTGTATCTGGGCGAGGCATACGTGCGGGGCGAGGAGTGGGATAAGGCCATCCACTACTTTGCCAATGCGATCATTATCTGTGCGAATCCGCAAATACTTCTCTGCAAGCTGCAATCGGTGGTGCCCCTCGAGCTCTATTGCAAAATCATGGCCAGAGTCCGCCTGCTCGTCCACACATCCGACTACTGGAGCTCCTCATCGAGTTCAGCAAGCGACAGCTGTGTGAGTTGCTCGGATTGGTCGCTTGGAACACTGGACTCGCAGACATCCTGCATCCGATGCATATGTGCCAACAAGGACAATAAGGACGGCAATTGACAATTTTCTAGTCCAAGGAAATGGTTAAGGGGTGTGAATGTTCATCGAATAGAAAACCAGAAATATCGGTCGAAAAATTAATTTAATATATGACATATTTTATTGAAGCCCTTTTGTATTTTAAATAATGGTATCTTAGGTGAAAGGGCGAGAGAGAGAGAGAGAGAGAGAGAGAGAGAGAGAAACAGACAAAAATGGAGATAAAAGTAACAGAGATGGAGAGAGAGAGTGAAACTTAAAGAGGGAGGAAGAGATAATTAAAGACAAAGCGAAAGCGACTAAAAGAATGAGAGAGTAAGGGATAAGAGAGAGATGGAGAGAAAGAGAGAGATAGATTTAGAGAGAGAGAGCGAGAGAGTAGAAGACAAAGAAAGAGCAACAGGATCAAAGGGTGAGAGAGCGAAAAAGGGAGAAAGAAGAGAGACAGCGAGAAAATCTTAAAACGAGAGAGTACGAGTGAGTGAGTGAGATCCGCTTACCTATAAAACACACAAGCTTTCAAATATAACTTTTAAGCAACTCACACACCACAAGTGCAAACATTACTTGAATTCATGAGAATCGCATAGGGGGGTCCAAATTGCCTTGCCAGACAATTTGGTGGGACGACTACAGACCACAGTTTCTTGTCCTGTCAACAGCTTTTACAATTCTACAGAACGCAAAACTGACATTATTGTGTATGTATACGTGTGTTATATAGTCTATGTAGGAACTATTCGATAAAATTATGGAAATAGATAGCATTGCTCTCAAAAAGTGGTTTTTGCAGGGTTCGTCTCGGTCTCCGTTTCGATTATCTCCTTTAAAGCTAGAGACTTTAAATTAAGATAATATTTTGTTTTATATGCCCGCGTCGGTTATAGAGTGAAGATTTTGATTATTGATTTTTTTAATCGACTAAATTCATATCGCCCTATATTTAAGGGCTAATTTATAGACAGTTTTCGAATAAGCTGCCACAATTGATAAAACTCTATAAAATAATCATATTCAACATGTTTTTGACTACTTTAAGGCTTAAACAACATTCGATATTTATCGATACTCACTTGTTCAGGCGATCCGTGTCGTTATCGGCCAGGTTGAGCAGATAGGCGACGAACTCGACATCGTTCTTGAACTGGAGCCGAGTGCGCATGTGCTCCCATTTTTCGGCGTTCTTGGTGCCGATGTAGATGTTTTTACTGTAGTTCTGGTGGCGGTATTTGCGCCGTTCGCTGGCCGCGCTGCCACTGCCGCTGCCGCTGCCGGCGCTGCTGGGCAGTTGTTGCTGGTGCTGCTGCAGTTGTTGTTGCTGCAGCTGCTGGTGCTGCTGTTGCTGGTGCTGCTGTTGGTGCTGCTGCAGCTGCTGTTGCTGCAGTTGCTGTTGATGCTGATGCTGATGCGAGCTGCTGCTGTGGCGTGTTGCCTGCATCTCGCTGCCTAGCGTCGAGCTGAGCGCCTGGTTGCTGTTGTTGTTTGTTGAGAAGCTGGTGTTGCTGTTGCCGCCGATGAGGCTGCTCGGCGCAGCAATGCTGTTGTTGTTGTTGTTGTTGCCAACGCCGGTGACCATCTCCAGCACCGAGCTGGCATTCTGACTGTGATGCTCCAGCTGTGCGGCAGCCGCACTTGCCGCATTCATTTTCGCTGCCGCCGCTGCTGCTGCCGCCGCTGCAGCGGCCGCGGCAGCAGCGGCCACAGCGCCCATATGCAGACCGCTGCTCTCAGCGGCGGCGGCGCTGCTCAGCTGCTGTGACGTCAGCGCCGTGCGGCTGTCCAAATGGCTGCTGGCCGCGTCCTCCTCATCATCCTCATCCTCATCCTCGTCATCATCGTCCTCGTCATCATCATAATCGGCCTGCTCCTGGCTGTGATCATGCGAGCTGAGTCCGTGCCGCAGATCGGCGGGCAGCGCGGGCGGCATGTTGCTAATGTTGTTGGTCATGTTGTTGTTGCCGTTGTTGTTGTTGTTGTTGTTGTTGTTGTTGTTGTTGTTGTTGCTGCTGCTTATGTGCTGCTCCATGGCATCCTCGTCGTCCTCCTCATCATCATCGTAGTCATCATCGTCCTCGTCCAGCGGCTCCTCCTCCTCCTCATCCATTTCGCGATCGCGTTGCTTGTTGCTGCTGATGCTTGAGCTATTGTTGTTGTTGTTGTTGCTGCTGCTGTTGTTGTTATTGTAATGGTGCTGCTGCTGCTGCTGCTGTTTGCCATTGTGCAGCGCATTTACCGCCGCAGCAACAACCGCTGTTGTGGCCGCTGCTGCTGCTGCAGCTGCCGCCGCCGCTGCCGCTGCTTGCGCTGCTGTTGCGCCGCTGTTGCTGTCGTCGCTGCTCTGTGAGCTGCTGCTGCTGCTGCGGCTGCTGCTGCGGTTGTTATTGTTGTTGTTGTTGCTCAGCGCGTGGCCATTGTTGTTGTTTGTATTATTATTGTTGCTGTTGCTGATGCTGTTGTTGTTGCCGCTGCAGCTGCTGTTGCTGCCGCTGCTGGCGCTCAACGCGGCTGCCGCTGCCGCCGCCGCAGCTGCCGCGGCGCGACTGAGAAACGGTGCCCGTGGCACCAAAGGCGTATCGGAATTATCGGAGCTATCATTAAAATCGAATGCGCTGAAATCGGCCGCATTGTTGCTGTTGGCTGCTGCTGCTGCTGCGGCTGCTGCTGTTGATGTTGATGTGGCTGCTACTGCTGTTGTTGCTGTGCTTGTTGTTGTTGCTTTCGACATGTTTTCGGCACACAACTTGCTGCTGCTGTTGTTGTTGTTATTATTGTTGTGATGGTTGCTGCTGACGTGGCTGCTGCTGCTGCAGCTGCTGCTGGTGCTGCTGCTGCGACTGCTGCTGCCGCCGCTAATTGGCGTCGTTGCACGTTGCTGTTGCACGACTTGTCGCCGCTTATTTGTTGTAGTTGTTGTTCCTATTGTTGCTGATGTTGCTGCTGCTGCTGCTGCTGTCTGATTTGCGCTTTGCCGAACGCTGCTCAGTTTTTGCTATTTGTTGTTGTTGCTGCTGCTGCTGCTGCGTCGCGAATTGCTGCCGCTGCTGCTGCTGCTGCTGCTGCTGACGACGCCTCTCTCGGGCTCTGCTACCGTCGCTGTTGCCGTCGCTGGCGTTGCTGCTCGTGGCGCCTCTCTTTGCCTCTGGTGCTGTTTTTGCTTCTGCTTCTTCTTCATTATTCACGCACACACGTCGCGTGCGAGTTGCACACACACAGACACACACACGCACACACACACACACACACACACACACACACTAACACACTCGCACACACACGCACTCACACACACGCACTACACTCGCTGTTGCTGTTGTTGCTGCTGCTGCTGCTGGTTATGTTGCTGTTGCATTGCTTGCATTTGTTACTGTTGTTGTTGTTGTTATTGTTGTTGTTTTCTATTCCTTTCGTTTCGTTTCTTTTCGTTTTTTTTACTCTCTCGATTGTTGCTATTTAACTGGACGAGTTTCAAAGAACAAAACTGTTAAGCGGAATGCGAAGCCTCGTTTTATCTACACCAGCCGCACTAGCACACACACACACGCACAAGCTGCGACGTCGGCGTCGACATCGACGCTAGCAGCGCAGCTTGATTGAGCGAGCGAGCAGAGGGACCACAAATTAGCGAGCGCGAAAGCAAAAGAGCCAAACAAAAGCAAGAGAAACCAAGCACAAAAAAAGAAAAAATACTACAAAAAAAAAAATAAAAGAAACGAAAAGCTCGTTGAACGCAAGGTCCCGTTACTCGCTGTCGCCGTGCTGTGCCGTCTGGCAACGCTGTGCGCCAACGTTCCTTTCGATAACGTTTTTTTTTTTTTTTTTTGATTTTTTTCGAATTTTTTATTTTGTTTTTTGTCTGTTGTTTTTATCGTTTATATTTTTAAATTTTGTTGTTTTGAGAAACTTTTGTTGTTTTTTGGGAAATTCCTTTCAAACTTTGTGTTTGACCGTTGCAGCTGCTATGCCTACGCCCCACACACACACACACACACACTCGCACACACACACAGACGACACACACACACGCAGCACAAATGGCAAAGGATAAGAAAAAAAAGCAACACTAATTGCAAAAATAATTGCTGAGAATATGCCATCCTTTAGCAGTTGTTACGCAGAAAAAAAAGAAGATGGAAACGAACAAAAATAATTGCGTTAGTTTATTATTAACGAGTGGGCGTGGGTGGGGGAAGGGGGCAGCTGCTTTGTTATTTGTTGCTGTTGTTGTTGTCTGCCTTTCGAGCATTCTATTTTTTCGCCGTGCTGTCGTTCGCTCTGTTTCCTGTGTGTGTGTATGTGTGTGTGTGTGTGTGTGCGTGGGAGTGTTACACCCACCCACAGTGTTTGCTAGTGTGCGCGCAACTTGGTCGCGAGGGGGGTGGTGGGCGCTAGACGCCTCGCCTTCGCCGCCTTCGCTGCACTTTTTGTCATTTGCTTACTGTGAGTGTGTTTTTTTTTTCTTTCTTCTCTTTTCTTCTTCTTTTATTTCACTTTTCACTTAGTTCTGCACTCGAAAAGAATTTATTAAAAAAAACTATACAAATTTCAAGCTGGATTTGTTGTTCTGGTTTGGATTATTGAACTGTTGTTGTTGTTGTTATTATTATTATTATTATTAATTTGCGTTGTTTTTTTGTTGTTTTTTTTTTGTATTATTTTTCTGATTTGGTAATCCGCCGTTCTGCCTGTTTCGAGCGTTTTCTCCGCAGCGTTCATATGCCGTTACTCGCTGGTCGCGTCGGAATGAAGGACTTTTTATTTATGTGTATGTCCTCGTCGCAGCCAAAGCCGTCGCCGTCGTTGTCGTCGTCGCTGCCGCCGCAGCCGCGTCGCTGTCGCTGCGAGCCAGCCATTTCTCTATGCCCATCTCTGTGCCTGCGCGCGCTTCTGTCCGTGTCCGAGTTCGTGTTCTCAGCGCTTTTCTGTGTGTGTGTGTGTGTGTGTGTGTGTGCGTGCGAGTGCGTGTGCCTGTCCCTGTGCCTGTCCCTGTCTCTGTGTTGGAGTGCGAAAAACTTTCAGCGAGCAACGCCGCCAAAGCGCCACAACGAACATTCACACACACACACACACACACACACACACACACACGGAGAGAAACACTCTCACACTCGCATGCACTCGCAGACTCTCTCAGACCAAAAGCTCACGACAAGTCGCGGCGCTGGCATCGTCTGTGCGGAGAGCCCGCCAACAGCGCGAACGAAAGCCTTTGTACACTTGTGTGCGCGCGTGTGTGTGTGTGTGTGTGTGTACGCGAATTGAGATGACGACAACAGCAACAACAACGACAACTACAACGCTGACTGCGAGAACGAGGACATTGTTGACTACACTGCAAGAAAATGCAATGCGACTCAACAAAAGAAAATATCGAGTTATTTCTCTTATCGATTGCATTAAATTTAACTCTTTTTTTAATTGTCATACACTGTTAAAAAGATGAACAGGAATTGGTTTTATCATAAAAAAGATGAGCTATAACATGTGCTGTTTTTAAACGATACTTTTCAATCGATATATATCGATCTGATCGTATATATTGCTGCACGCTTTCGATTTGATATCGGATTTGTCTTGAAAGAGTAACTTTTAACGAATTTGTATCTTTTTAAAAATCTATAATCGAGTCACAAATCGAGTCATGACTATATTTTGTAATGCCATAATGTATTTGCTTTTAAACATCTTAAATTCACAGAGATATATATTTAAATTTATGAATAAGATCTTTTGTTCGTTTCTAAATTACGTGCAATTGATCTTTTGTATTGATCTATCATAGCATATAGCTTAGCATAGACACAAAGAATTATAGAAATTAACCATTTATTTGCAAAAGAATATAAGATTTGGCCAGATGTCAGAGTTATAAACTAAACTAGCTAATACAAAAATTATTTATATAACTTATATAATAATAAAATCTTTGACTTTTAGCTTTTAACGTATTGAAATAATTGGAATTGGAATCGATGCAATTTCGCATAAATTCAATAATTCTTTCTGTTCATAAAAAGGATATACAATTTAAGTTAAATCTGGAAAGTTTTGTTTATAACTTTTAGTATTTTTGAACGTATTGATAGCGTAAACAAATATATATCAAATATATATATATTTTTTTTTTTGTTTTCTTCGCATGAAAATTGTTTTCTGTTTATGAACAAATTATTTATAAATTTGAATCAATTTGAGTTTAAATTTTAGTCACTTTTTATTTTTTTTTTAGTAATTTTTTTGAAATATAAATTTGTTTGTGTTCGATGCAATTTCGCTCAGTGCATGCATTGTGCCGCCTGACATCGCCACACATCGTCATCTGTGCCATGTACTATGTTGCCGCCTTCGTGCCTGCCCCCCGCCCCTCCACGTTATCGTTATTGCCACGACGGCCGCCGTTGCTGGCTGTCACAGCCAGGAGCTGGGCGCACGGCCGTGCGGGTGGTGGATGGAGGGGGGGAACGAGCGTAACTGTGGCGCCACCCCCAAAATGTCTATGCCGAAAACAAGTCGCAAGGCACAAGGCGCATAGCACAGCCGCAGCCGCAGCCGTAGCCGCAGTCGCTGTCGCAGCCAGAGTCGCAGGCACGTGAAAAGGGAAAGGGGGCAATGGAGGCACAGCCAGAGACGCACTCGTGTCCACCCCGTCCGCAGTGGTCATAAATCGAATTTCTGTTTATGTAGTGGTAAAGCAGCTGGGAAGCGAAGCAGTTGACGAGTCCCACTGGCCCCCGCGCCAGAGCAGAGCACCGCACACACACACACACACAACACACACACCGCTCACGCACACACACACAGCCCACATCCTGTCAAAAGACACGGTCTGTTCGCGCTGGCGTCGCTGCCGTCGTTGGCGTCGCTGCGGCTGCGATGCGGCGCGAATGCTTTACGGTTTGTTATGTTTTGCGATACCTTCCCTGTCCCTGGACGGGTCGATGCCGTCCCTGGAACACGCTGTGCGGGTGGTTGTTCTGCCGGCGTTCATGTTCGCAGCGGGCAGCGGGCAGCGCTGTGTCGTCTTCGTCGGCTACGTCTGTGGGCGGTGCGGGTGGGTGTATGGGCTTGGGTGCTGCGTCGCTCTTTTGCGCCTGCTCCTGCTCGCAGTTCGCATCTCATGCGGTGCTCGCTACTTTTGGCGCCCCTCGCACGTATGCAATGCTTTTTTCGCTTCGCTGGGGGTTGCAAAATAAAAATTCCTTGTGCCACACGCATATGGTGTATGTATGTATGTGTGTGTGTGTGTGTGTGTGTGTGTGGAAAATTGTTGTGAAAACAAAATATGCGAGAGCCTTTACTTGAATGTGTGTGCGTGTGTTGTGTATGTGTGTGTGTGTGTTTGGGCACTCGACCATTTCGCTCGCTGCAATCTACTCGTCACATTTGCAAGTTTACTGTTAAGCTTTTAAATACCAAATTGAAACCGACGAGTGCAAAATAAATAAATAACAATTATTTGCTAGGAGCGTAAAGTTGTTAAAACATTTTTGCGAGGGTTTCTATTGCCACTAATCGATTTGGGTTAGCGCAAATATCGATAATTTATCGAAATGGAAAAGTTCATATATGAAAAGCAATTTAGTGAAAAATAAAGGATCAGTTTTTTCAGAGAATAGACAAAAATATAGAATTCTTTGAATTTTATTTTGCATGAAAAAACAAAAATAATAATGATTATTTTTGCCATGTTTTAAGGTGCCACAGAGTACTGATTATCTTTATTTTCCACAGTTTTATAACTGTGAATGAGACACTTAAATGGTTGGTGAAATTTTCAAAAAAATTTTATTTTTCCAGTTACAGTTATTATTCCCAAAGACTCCTTTGATTTAAATTATTGTTTTACTGTAAGCGACTGCAACGTTCTCATTCTTAAAATTTGTCAGTTTAAAATAAAGATAATAGAGCATAAAATAGAGTTTTCAGAAATTGTTAAAGTGTCAGCTTTCAACGTATCAAACAATCCCAAAAAAAATATATTTTTTATACTCGTTCACAAAGTGAAAAGAGTATATTGGTTTTGTGCAATGTCCGTCTTGCTGTCCGTCTGTCCGTCTGTCCGTCCGTCCGTCTG